>LOJH01026464.1:2868-20701 GCA_001685095.1 Ellobius talpinus
CCTCTGGAAGAGCAGCCAGTGCTCTTAACCACTGAGCCATCTCTCCAGCCCGGTTATTTTTCTTTTTAACCAGAGCTCTTGGTTAGCTTTTTGATGTACTAAGCATTCTATGATCTTGAGTGATTGTGTCAAAACATTTTTTAAAATTTAATAATACTGTATTTATGTATTTTAGCAATTACATACTTGTATATTTACCTCAATCATACCCATCCCCTATTCCTCACATTCTCTTCCCCCAGGCCCTCTCTCATTACATCATCTCCCTACTTCATGCCCTCATTTAAAAAAAGAAAACCCTCACTGAGTCTTATTAGAGCTGCCCACATGTTCTGGGTGTGGTGCCATCCACGGGTGCATGGACAATCTACCAGGGACCACACCCCCAAAGAAAAATTGACTCTCTCTCTTCCCCATCAGCCACCAACTGCAACTCCACAGCTAGGGGCGAAAGCTCAGGAGCTTCAGCCCCATCTCCAGCCATATTGCCTGGCTTGATCTTGTTCAGGTAACTGTGGGTGCTATGGGTTCTTGAGCGGAACCTCGGTATTATGTCAGGAAGGCATTTTTCAGCTCTCCTCCTTTCCCCTCCAGCCCTTTCAGTCACTCTGTCCACTCTTCTACTCTGTGTCTTGGTCCTTCTGAAGGAGGAAGACAAATCCACATGTCCTGTTTAGGGCTGAGTGTGTGACAGCCACTTCTTCTCAACTCTTTGACCAGTCCTGAGTCTCTGCCATAACCACTGCCCACCACAGAAGGAATTGCTCTGACCAAGGTTGATAGTTGCACTAATCTGTGGGTATAAACAAAATATTATATAAGGAAATTTGACAAGATGACCATTTAGCAAAACAGTTATAGTAAGGTCCCCCTATGGCCTACGACCTCCCCAGCTATGAGCTTTTCAGCAAGTTTACAGACCCAGTCATGAACTCTTTCCTGGGGAGCAAGTCTCAAACCCAAGCAGAAAGCATTTGGTTACTCCCATAACAGACATGCTACTTCTACAGTGACTATGTCTTACCTGGCAGGTCAGGATTGTAAAATCCAGCACTGGGTAAGACCATTGATATCTTTCCTCCCCCAGTGGCCTGAGCAGCACCTTCTATAATTATGAAATTAACTGAAAGAAGAAAGGAGATTTCCCAGATGTAGGTAGAGCTTTCTATTTAGCCAGCCTGCTTCCAAATAACCACACAGAGTTATTATTAATTATGAAACTTATTACTAAGTATAAATGCTCAGTCAATAGCTTAGGCTTAGTACTAACTAGCTCTTTCAACTTAAATTAACCCATATTTCTCATTTATGCTGTACCAAGTGGCAGTGCCTTTTTTCAATACAGCATGTTCATCTTCTGCTTCCTCTGCCTTTGGCTGATGATACCTGTCTCTGCCCTTCTTCCCAGTATCCTCTCTGCTCCCAAAATTCTGCCTAGCTATTGACCATTCAGCTTTTTAGTAAACCATTGAGAACAACACATATTTACAGTGTACAGAAGGATTACTTCACAGCACTCAGAATGTTCCAGATTGACTTCTTGCCACCTGTCTTCAGCAATAGGGTCATAACATCTAATGATGGTGGGCAACCAAGAGCAACGGAATAGTCTGGGTTGATCTAGGGTCCTCCAAGGCCTCCATAACCAATAACTCATAGGAAGATATCCTATGCCTAGCACTGCAATATTTTTGTTTAATAACCCATTTTTTGGTAGCAGCAAACTCAATCTTCTTTGTTTTTTAATTATCTTAAAATGGTAAGGTTTTAATTATCTTAAAAATGGTAAGGTTTTAATTATTTATACATCCTTCATTTTGGTGAACCCACTCCCTTACTCCCTCCACTCCCCCATGCCCTCCCCCCATTCTAATTAGACGTTAATCTCCAGGATGCTCCACTCTGCCCTAATATCACATGTGTTCTGCAGTCCTCCCCACCATGAAGAACTCTGACTTCTGCAGATATTCCAAGTTAAACACACAAATCTAAAGATGCAAAGCTATGATCCGCATAGACAGGGATCATGACCATGAGCTCTCTGTAGAGTTCAAGATGACCTCAAACTCAGTCTTCCAGCCTGTGTCTCCCAGGAATACAGACAAGTGCCACTGTGCCCGTCCCAAAACATGTTCTTACTCTTTATAAATTACCTGTCCTAATAGCACACTTAAGAAAGACCCTGTCAGAATAGCCCAATGCCATGAACCTATGGAAATCCTTATGGCAAATGGATAATTTCTAATTTTTTAGACAGAGAAAGGAACCTTTTTATTCAAAATTCAAAGTTCAAAAATTTATTGCTTTACAAATATCCTTTTATCCAACCATGCCAGTAAGTTGATAAAGGAATCATCTATCAAATTTGTGTTCAGAGGTGCAAGTATCATATGTCTAGGTTTAATGTCCTCTAGAAGTGAAGTCAACCCATGGGCTACAGCTAGGCCCTCCTCCATCCAGAAGCTGGCCAGTGAAGGGAACAATTCCACCCTAGGGAGGGGACTTACCTGGCCTCTCTGTCCAGAGATTGTCAAGTTGGAACTGGACACTAAGGACCTGGTGTCCTGTGCCTCCGCAGCATCCTTGGCATCTATTACCTGCTGAGGAGGCATTGACTTCCTTGGGCATGCCCAGCTGGCCCTCCTGAACCTGGTTCCTGTATGTCTAGTCTTGGTGACTCTGAACAAGGGAGAAGTAGCAGAGATGTCCATTTATGAGTTTCTATTATTTTCTTGTGTGATAAAACTCCATGACCAACACAACTTAGAGCTACAAGAGTTCCTATGAACCGATGATTCCAGAGGGTCTGTGATGCCGGAGTGCAGGCATAGTGTCTAGGGCAGGAAGCTGAGGGCTCACATCTTGAACCCGGAGCCCAGAAACAAAGCATGCTGGGAATAGCCCTGAGGCTTTGAAACACTTCCCCCCAGCAAGGCCTCACCTCCCAAACAGCACCCACCATCTCAGGACCAAGTATTAAAATATCTGAGACTATGGGGGACATTCTCTTTCAAACCACTACGGCAGTCGGATCCTAAGGAGCAACCACCCCCCATGACAGAATTCAGAGACAACAGGAATCTGCATGAAGCAGCTAGAAAAGAAGAAATGCATGCAGCTGCTGTCTGATGGTCTGAAGCCCATCCCAGGGGCAGAACGGACCAGCAGATCAGAGCGGAGGCCAGCAGGCCCCCTCCCACAGGTCTCTGCAGCTCATTCCCCTCTCCCGTTTCTCTGGCCTGCCCCTGTGCCTATTTTCATCACCCGCAAGCAAAAGAAACCCTTGGCTTCCTCCCACCTCCGAAGCTAGGTGGGAATAGGCTGTGGTTTTCAGAGTTCTGTAGTGACTTTGACCCTCATTAAAACAACATTCCATGGGCTAAGTTGGGCAAACACAACCTGGTGCCATTGTAGGACTCCCTGAATGTCATGTTCTGATCCGTGCTGACCTATCTTCCACTGTACCCTAGGTTGCTCCAGTTAAACCCTCTCGGCCAAAAAGGCACCTCTCTCCTGCTGGCACCATTGAAAGTGTCAACCTCGACGCCATCCCCCTGGCTATTGCTCGTCTGGACAACAGTGCTGCCAAGCACAAGCTCTCTGTGAAGCCAAAAAACCAGAGGGTGTCACGGAAGCACAGGTGGCTTTCCCAGGTGTGTAGCGTCCATCTTAGCCGGTAAGGCAGGTGCCCTTGCTTGCCCAGCACTAATCCTACCCTGTGGGCTGTGCTTGGGGAGAGCCATACTAAACTGTAGGCCTCTCCCTATTGAAACTCGAGTGCCCAGCAGTGCACAGGGATCAAGAGGCCTGCATAACCTCCATGGCCCGAGGCTGGGGAACCTCAGGGTGTTGCTGATAGAGGGGTGCCGGATGTCTGTTTTGTGGCAGAAAAGCAGTCTGGCTCAGCTTAACCGAGGTTTTCTAGGGTGGGCTTCTAAGTCACAAGCTTCAGGGGACAGTAATGAAACCCAAATCTTCCTTTGCTCATCTTCCTCATGCTAGTGGGCTATTGTTTTCCTGTTGTTAATTCATACTAAGAAAAAAATAATTTTGGAGATAGAAAATGAAGGGGCTAGAGGGCAAAACGAAAAATATTCTTTCCTCCGTCCCCTCAAGAACTCTTCTTTTGTACAACCAGTGCCTGAATTCACCTGGGAAGGAGCACATTTTAAACCCCCATCATGAGTGTCCTGTATATACTGTTTTATCCCATGCTTAATGTACATATATACATACTTGTGATAAAGTTTAATTCCTAAATTAGGTATGGTTTAAAAAAAGATTTACAACAATAATCAATTAGAACAATCATAACAACATGTTATTCAGTTGCCCTTAGAGAACAGAAACGGTGGGAGCAAGACCTTGGATAACAGGGATTTAGTTACTGCTCTCACTGGTGACAAATTTCTGAGAAAAGGAACTGAGGGGAGGCTTTATTTTCCCCGACAGTTTGATGATAGTGGCACATGTCCCCGAAATCATGGCGGCAGCAGTGTGAGGCAGCACTCACTGCACATGCAGGAAGCAGAAAGAAACATTAGTGCCCAACTCCTTTCCTCCTCTCTCTCCATCCTAGGTCTACCCAGACCTCAGCCCTTGGAATCGCCCCACCACCCCACCACCACACCCAGAGGTGTGTCTCCATGGTGATTCTAAGTCCAGTCAGGTTGACGAGAGCTGACCATCATGGGCAGCTGCAGGGACCTCTGTCTGTACTTGGGAATGCGTGCCCTCTTGCGATTAAGAGACCTGCGTTGTGGCGGGGAAGAGTTGGGGCTGTGTGGGAAAAGGCTAACTGCTTCACTTTCCTGTGTCAGGATCGTCAGAATGAGCCAGGCAGCTTTGAGAGGCAGCCTTCCCTGGACCAGAACGGGCAGCCAGGAGAAGACAAGCACATTTGGCATGAAGAGGAACCAGAACCTCTGGATTCCCGCGAAGACAAAAGACTCCAGGAAGAGTACTGGCGGGAACTTGAAGCCAAGTGCAAGCGGCAAAAAGCCGAGGCAGCTGAGAAGAGGCGCCTGGAAGAGGAAAGGCGGCAGGCGCTGGAGCGGAGGCTTTGGGAGGAGAGTCTCAGAGAGGAGCTGCTGGAAGAGGAGGAAGGCGAGGAGGAAGAGTTGCAGCTAGAGGCAGGGAAGGCACCTCCAGGGGAAGGGCAGCAGTCGTGTCTGGAGGAGCAGGGAGGTGCAGAGTTGGGGGAAGCCGATGACCCCACGAGCCTGGAGGCTGAAAAGCGCAGGCATGAGCAGGAAGATGCTGAGAGGCATGAGGAGGCACTGAGGCAGTGGGAGGCCCAGAGGCAGGAAGAGGAGCTGAGGCAACTCGAGGTCCAGAGGCAGGAGGAGGAACTGAGGCAACTCGAGGTCCAGAGGCAGGAGGAGGAACTGAGGCAACTCGAGGTCCAGAGGCAGGAGGAGNAACTGAGGCAACTCGAGGTCCAGAGGCAGGAGGAGAAACTGAGGCAACTCGAGGTCCAGAGGCAGGAGGAGAAACTGAGGCAACTCGAGGTCCAGAGGCAGGAGGAGAAACTGAGGCAATCCGAGGTCCAGAGGCAGGAAGAGGAACTGAGGCAACTCGAGGCCCAGAGGCAGGAGGAGAAACTGAGGCAGCTTGAGGCTCAGAGACAGGAAGAACTGAGGCAACTCGAGGCCCAGAGGCAGGAGGAGAAACTAAAGCAGCTCGAGGCTGAGAGGCAGCATGCTCAGGAGGAGGAGGAGGCCAGGAGGATGCTGCAGGACCTGAGGCAGGAAGAAGAGGAGGAGGCCAAGTGCACAGAAGAGCTGAAAGGATGGGGAATGGAGGCGCCAGGGCTGCAGGTGGACAAAAGCCCACGGAGTCCAGAAGGAGAGAGCCAGCCTCGGCTAGCGGAGTATGCTGATCAGCAAAGCCCATTGCAGCGAGACCTTGAGAAGCCAGAGGAACAAGAAAACCTCGAATCCGTAGGACAGAAAGAGGTGGCCCAGGAGCAGAAGGAAGAGGCTAAGACGGCCAGCGAGCCAGATGGGCAGAGGGAAGACTTGGGCACGGAGTGCAGTGATGTAGACGTGGAAGGGAGAGAAGCCACTCAGATAGATATCCCCCTGCCACAAGAGGGGCAGATGGGCAGAACACTGGCCTTAGAAGACAAGAACGAAGCTGTCGCTGCAGATAAGGACCAAAATGTGGAGGAGCTCCGGTGGCAGGAAGTGGAAGAGCGGCAGACCATGCCCCGACCCTACACATTCCAGGTGTCCTCCGGGGGTAGGCAGATTCTCTTCCCCAAAGTCAACCTGAGCCCAGTGACACCAGCCAAGGACGCAAGCCTGGCCCCAGTGGCCCAGGAACCGCCTGTGCCCAGTGGTGCCACCCCTCACGCACTGCCCTCGGCGCTCAGCATCCCACACACGGCCATTCTGGTCACTGGAGCGCAGCTTTGCGGCCCTGCGGTCAACCTGAGCCAGATCAAGGACACGGCGTGCAAGTCCCTTCTAGGCCTGTCAGAAGAAAAGCGGCAGGTGGATGTCCCCACGGTGGAACCCAGGGCCACCAGCATCAAGGCCAGGCCTCCCCCAGAGTCTCCGAGCAATGCCACTGCGCTAGCCGAGTGGGCATCCATTCGGTCCAGGATCCTGAAGAACACAGACAGTGACCAGCGTGGTGACAGAGAGCCGGCCAAAGCCGGGGACGAGCCCGCTCCCCGAGCGCGGTGCGATTCCCGAGGGAACTTGCGCAGGATGCAGCCAGTCAAGTTCTCCATCATGCCGGCCTGGCAGAAATTCTCGGACGGAGGCTCAGACACCTCCAAACAGAGTCTGGATGGTGAAAGCATGAGGAAAAAACCCGGGCCAGCAGCAGGTGAAGAAACAACGCCTCAGCCTCTGCCTGCAGCTCCGGAGCCTCGGAAAAGCCTGGAGAAGCAAGAGGTGAGCCAGGAGCCACCAGACACCACTGACGGATGCAAATTTGCCAAAGACCTTCCATCTTTCCTCGTTCCAGGCCTGCCTTCTCCGCAGAAAGCTGCTTCCCGCACAGGGTCCACGACCGCTTTGGACAGTGAGACCACTAGTGATGTTGGAAAGCCAGACCTTGTGATCTCAGGAGGTGAGGAAAAGGCCTCGCCCTTCGGAATAAAGCTGAGAAGGACCAACTACTCCTTGCGCTTCCACTGTGACCAGCAAGCCGAACAGAAGAAGAAAAAGAGGCACAGCAGCACGGGAGACACTGTGGATGGTGGCACCCCTGCAACCGGGAGCGACCCTGGAGAGAAAGAGCCTGAAGCTGTGACCCTCAAGCATGGCACATCCCATCCCCAGGAGAAAAAGCCAGCCCTAGCCCCTCGAAGGGACTCAGCCGAAAGCCCTTTTAGCAGTCACTCTGTTGCTGTAGCCCAGTCGGGGCTACCACAAGGTAGCCAGACCCCAGCTCCAGGGCAGGACAAGGCAGCAAGCAAAACACCACCAATGCAGAAGCCGGCCCTGGCTCCCAAGCCTACCAGCCAGACGCCACCTTCATCCCCATTCTCCAAACTGAGCAGACCTCACGTAATAGAGCTGCTTGCTAGGCGTGCTGGGAAGGTGGATTCTGAGCCGAGTGAGGCCTGCAAGGAGAGCCAGGAGAGCGGTGATAACCAGCCACCCTCACCATCACTGTCAGAGGAGCTGAAGGGACTGAAGAGGGATGAGGAAGAGGTGCCGGAAAAGAAACCCACTTCCCCGCCTCCATCAGCCAGCCAGCAAGAGAGACCTTCCTTGACTCCTGAGACAGGCAGAAAAGGTATGTGGCGCAGAATCTGTGGCTGCAGATTGAATGCTCAGCTTCATTCAATGGAGAGGGAATTGAGAGGGAGCCCGGGGAACTGGCTCTGGGAACACCTTAATTAGAAACAAGTTCGCCTGAAACAGTTCCTTTTCATTTTACACATCCTTTGAATTGAAATGTAGCTTCAGCTAACACAGATATAATTAACCTTTTTTTCTGGTTTGTTTTTTGTTGTTGTTTTTTGTTGTTTTTGTTTTTTGAGACAGGGTTTCTCTGTAGTTTTGGAGCCTATCTTGGAACTAGCTCTTGTAGACAAACGAGGCTGGCCTTGAACTCACAGAAATCCTCCTGCCTTTGCCGAGTGCTGGGATTAAAGGCATGCATCACCACCGCCCAGCTATCATTAACCATTTTGAGCAAGTCTGTAGAGGTGATCAGAAGTAGGGTTTTCTAGACCAGAGACTGCCTTCCTTCCAGGTGGCAGATGCAGGATGGAGGGAGGGAGTCATGGCATCAGCCTTGGAACTATGTGGCTTTGCTGTGGTAAACTCCTATAGTGGTGCCTTAATCCCAGCACTTAGGAGGCAGAGGCAGGTGGATCGAGGCCAGCCTGGTCTACAGCCCGAGTTTCAGAACAGCCAGGGCTACACAGAAAACAGAAAGGTCAGAACCCTTGGTTCTGACTGCCTCTTCTTACTAAATATTTGAGGTGACTAGACAGTCAGCTGAACTGGATTTTGTGCTTCATAAGAATGTTCATCTAATCTTTCTAGAGATAAAGTTGGGACCACGGCCAAGAAGTTTCTCTTTGTAAGTGTTTAGATTTGGGGTAGGTTTTGCTTCCTTGAGAAGTGTTGGCTTCGTTGCTTGTCTTCCTTTATGGAAGCCCCTAGGGTACCGCTGTGAGAGCAACATGCCAGAAACCGTAGATGAACATGGTTGTATCTTTCGGCAATGTCAGAATGGGTCAAATAACAACCAGTTCACAAGCCGTATCAGTTTTATTGTTAGCTGCTTGCCAAGTAGTCTCCTTTTCCTTGGCCACTGGCAAACCAAGTTCTCTTATTCCAATCTGAATTTACTAATATTAAATCCCATACCACACATTACACCTCATACATAAGTACACACATACACATGAACCATGTGTGCCTGCACGGTGTTAAGCCTCAACCAGGTTCAAGGAATCTGAAGATGCCTTATTGGAGGCAGGGAGCTGATATAGCTACAGCACCACCAAGTAATCAGAGAGTAAAACAATAATAACCCCAGTAGAGGGGGCTGGGGAGATGACTCAGCAGATAAGAGCACTTGCTGCTCTCACAGAGGACCATGGTTTGGTTCCCAGAATGGCACCTCACGCCTCTCTGTAACTCCACTTTGAGGCTATTGTTGCCTTAGGGTTTCTATTGCTGTGATGACAGACCACGACCAAAAGCAAGCTGGGGAAGAAAGGGTTAATTTGGCTTACACGTCCATATGACTGTTCATTACTGAAGGAAGACAGGACAGGAACTCAAACAGGGCAGGATCCTGGAGGCCAAGGAGGGGTACTGCTTATTGGCTTGCTCCTTATGGCTTGCTCAGTCTGCTTTCTTATAGAACCCAGGACCACCAGCCTAGGGATGACACCACCCACAATGGAGTGGGCCTCCCCCATCAATCACTAATTAAGAAATGCCTTGCAGTTGAATCTTGCAGAGGCATTTTCTCAACTGAGGTTCCCTCCTTTCAGATAACTCGAATTTGTGTGTGAAACTAACATAAGACTAGCCAGCACAGTTGTGGTAAGTTACCAGGTGGTTCTTTTTCCTTTTAGGAATAAGCCTATCAGTCTGCCTCGTGGGTAGCGCTAGACAAGCAACGTCTGAGTGCATGAGATGGAGAGCCATCCTGTGTCTGCCTTTGTCCTCGAAGTGGAGTCACCTGGGGCAAGGCACAGACTGAGAGCCACTGTCTACTCAATAATGCAGTAACTTAGAGCAAGGCGTAGCATGATCTCAACAAGTCCTTTTCATTCTTCCACTTTCGAGGTTTGGTAGTGGCGTCATCTGTCCAGCCATGCATCCATAAGGATGGGCTCCAGCAGCCCCAAGATCATTTCCTTCAATTCTGACAAAGTGGGCTTTTCTGGCTGGGGCAGGCTGGCTCTCCAGTTGACTCCAGTGCCTTTCTCTTTAGCACCTTCCTTCTTCCACCCATTTCAGGAAGCCATCTCTAGACTTAAAGTGCTTAATATACTCGGTATACAGATTAAATCTCTTGATAAGAATCATGCCCTTAGCCAGGCATGATGACGTACACCTTTACACCCAGCACTCGGGGGGGGGATCTCTGAGTTCAGGGCCAGCCTGGGCCAGCCTGGTCTGCAAAGCAAGTTCCAGGACAGCCAGGTCTACAAAGAGAAACGCTGTCACTGGGGGGTGGGGGTGGGGAAGAACCTTGTCCTTAATTTTCTTATTTTCAACGGTGCCAACAGCACACAGAGTAACAGTGCAGCCTCTTCTAGTTTTGCTGTGCTAACTTATGGGGCCTTTCCTTGTTAACAGTGTCCGTCCCCTTGATGTCCACCCTATCACCCATCTCACAGATGTAGCCAAAGGAACAATTCCATGTTTTCTAAATGGCCCAGAGAATATATCCAGGGCACTTCTCCTCTTTCCCCTTGTTTTCCATTTTGGTGAATTACTGGAAGATGGTGGTTCAGCCCAAAAGACAAGACCTCTCTAAATGGCCTGTTTGCTTCACGGGTTTTCCTAGACAGGCACAACTCCTTGAGAGTAGCCCATAGATCCTTTCCTGCAGTGACGGCTATGTGATGGGTGAGCTCATGTTTTCATGTGAGAACACTCTTTCGTTCTGGCTTTAGCTTTTGTGGTATTGGCAGTCCCTCTCAGCCTCATCCCTCCCCCATGAGAAAAAGCTCATTTGTCTTAGATCTCTTTTGCTATCCTCCTTTTTAATTGTCTACCTTTTGAACTATGGCTTAGTCTATCCTAGTCAGCAACAGCAACTCCGCTGCAGCGGCTAGGCTGCAAGAGTCTTAGCCTGAAGAAATTCTGTTCCCTCAGGCTCTGACTCTTGCAAAACTACTAAGAGGACTTATCTAAATCTCTGTCCTGCTAAAGAATTCAAGATTCAAAGGTTGAGGTAAAATCCTGCTTCCCAGAGAGGCTGAATAGCAAGCAGCTCACTTAGCTTACCTCCTTGCATCTCCCTAGAAGCCCTTGTGGTTTTTCTTGCCCCCGCCCCCCTTATAAACCCTTCTCCACCTGGATCCTCCCTACAGTTTCTGGTCAGCTAGTTGCTGACTCAGTCTCTGGCCTGCAGGTCAATTTTATTTAATCATACACATCTTTGCATCATTAAACAAACGTTCCAGAGCATAAACAAAAATAACACACCTCATAATATTCTATAACACTCTTTGATTTTTGTAATTTTCTCTCTAAAACTATTACCGCCCCAGTTTCTTCCCTGGTAGTCAGATTTTGGATTGTCAGACTCCAGATTAAATAGGCTGGGCATGGTGGCACATGCCTTTGATCCCAGTACTTGGGAACTAGAGGTAGATAGATCTCTGAGTTAGAGACTAGCTTGATCTGCATAGCCAGTTCCAGGCCAGCCAGAGCTGGCTCATTGATTAAGATCTCGTACCACTGTTACAAGGATCAGAGTTTGGCCACCAGCACCCACATTGGGCAGTTCGCAACTACTTATAATTCTGGCTCCAAGAGGATCCAATGCCTCTGACCTCTGTGGCGTTGTGAGTGTTACAGCTCTGGATCTGACTTATGGGGAAGCCAGGCTATACCTAGAGCCACAATAGGATAGCTCTGGAGGGGTAGAACTGCAATAGGAAAGCTCTGAAGGTTGGAGCCGCAAAAGGAAAGCTCAGCCCTGGAGGGAGTGGTATCCCGACTACCTGAAGTCAGGTGATACCTGAAGCTGGGGTGTGGTAGGGGCATGGTCTCCCCACAGGATATAGCAATCCTGCTTCTTGCCTAGAGAGCCGCTAGAGCTGAGCTCTGCTCTGCTCCCCTAAGGGAACGTCCTAGCCCTAGCAGAGCTATCTGCTGCCACCCAAGATGTTACTTCTGCTACACTCTGCTAAACCAGAAACCCCTGCAGAAATGTAGCAAATCTCCTCCACTCCAAGAAAAGTTCCTTTTTTTCTGCTCAGTCTAGCTCAGCCCCCACTAAGGGAACATTTCAGTGAGATTCTTCTTTTCTGTTCAGCTCAGCCTTGCTCAGTCCTTCTAAAAGAACTTCTCAGCAAGTTTTTTCTGCTCGGTCCCATAAAGGGAAATCTCAGCAAGGTTCTTCTATTGTACACCTACCTGCAAATGAAGATTTTCACCCAAGACTCTTTTGAGAAAGAGATTTATTTGGGAAGGAGGAGTCCAGGAGAATGGCTACCTCTGCCAGGGTGGGAAAAGACAGCAGCCCCAACAGAACTGGCCGGGGTGAGGGGACGTATATAGGGCTTCTTAGAGGTGGAATTTTCCCAGGGAGTTTTTTCTGCTCAAGGATTGATTCGTTTTCCTGCTCAGGGATTGGTTAGTTTAGTTGGTCAGGGGCAGAGTTGGCTCTGGTTTCAGGGCCAAATTGTGCTTCTTTCACTGGCCTTTTTAAAGATTTTTTAGCTCTTGTTTTGGGGCCAGGGCACATTTCTTTTACTGGCTTTGATTCTAGGGCCAAAGTGTGTTTCTTTGGCTCCGATTTCAGAGTCAGGGTGTTTTTCTTTGGTTCTGGGTTCAAGACTAAAGTTTTTTTTTTCACTAGCTCAGGTCTCAGATCCAGGGTGTGTTTTTTTCACTAGCTCTGGTTTCAGGGTCAGGTTGGGTTTCTTTGGCTGGCCCCTTTTCCCTTCAGGCGTAAACATGCACACACATACATACACACACACACACACACCAAAATAAATCTTTAAAAGTGACAAATTAAAAATTTCATAATTTCTTCACCCCTATGAAATGTCTTACATAGTCTCTGGGACATTCAACCAACTTTGAAGACCACTGGCTAACAAAGAAGCCTGTCTTCCAGAGGCTATGTAAAGGCAGTAGGATATCCAAAAGAAAGTTTAGCCTTCAGCTACCATCTGAGTTTTTCCATGTCCTGGTGGTGGCTGTTTGGTGGTTTCATCGGCAGGTTCATAGCAAGTGGTCCTGTACCTTGCAGATCCATAGTAGGTGGTCCCTATACTGTAGAAAATGCGACTATGTAGCAATGGTTATTTTGTCACAAGCTTTGGGAAAATCCTTGGCTGAGGCTCAAACAGGAATCCAATTTTAATGTTCTATTTATGGTCCTGGGAGCCAGACCTAATAAGCCTTTACACTTAGTCTTTTAGATAGTGCAGTGGATAGTATATCAGTCTTATAAAATACCACCCGTCACCCCAGACTACTCTATGCAAACTACAGTTCTCAGGAAATAGACTTCCTTCCTTTTTCCTCTTAAAAACAAACTGTCTTTTTAGTTTCTGTTTGTGTTTAGGTAATAGATGGCAAGACACAAACACTGTGGAGTCTGAATTCCCCTAGCATAGAGTGTGGATGCTGATCAGGTCTTTGGCATGGGTGACTTTGCCATCTTTGACACCCCGCATAGAAATGACAGAACTCTGCCCATCAACTTCATAAATAAAGCAACGTACCTAGAGTAATCGATCCTAAAAACATGATATGTTTCAGACACTGGCCTCCCCTTGGAGTGGGCTCGGCTGCTTATAACTGGGTCTGACCCCTGCATCCTACTTCTAAGAGAACCTCTCTCATAACTTGGCTTCCCCTTTCTTTACTGTATTCTAGTGGTGCCAAAGCCTGGTCAGTGGACATCTGTCACGTTACCTGTATCACTAGCCGTGTCTTCTCTTTGCCATGTTACTTTGACTGTGATTGATGTCTGCTGGTATCCACGGTTCTCCATCACAGCAAAAGAAAAAGAAAGAAAAGGCAGAATGTGCCCCCACGTGGGCTTAAATTCTTGATTCCAATTTGTCTTCTCCTTTTTGATCTTTTTCTTTATCCTGGAGTGTAAGATAAAGTACATCTCACTGAGTGTCCTGGTGGTAAGATTCTGGACTATCAAAGCACAAACGCCTATTAAATTTCTAAGGAACAGGGCTATAGTAAGCCCTTTTCTTTTGAGATAGTAAATAATTCAATAGTTATGTGATTTTAAGGGAAAAAGAAGGGGACTTTTGCCTCATGAGTAAAAATAATAATTCTAGTTCTCTTTTTAAAAGTCTTTAAAAGTTTATAGGCCAAGTATCATTCTAAATATTCTAAACATAAGGATCTCTTTGCTTTTAAATTTTTGTTTGTTGAGACAAGGTCTTGCTATACAGGTGAACCTTGAACACATGACCCTTGGGCATGATAGTTGTTTATTATAGACCTACTTTCAAATGTAGGTCTTGGTTCGCAGTAATGGAGTTCTCACTAGATTCCTGGAAGACTTGCCCTCAGCAGCTACCTCAAGTATACAGCACCACTGGTTTTTTGTTCTTCAAACACTGGGGTGCCATATAAGAAATTGTTTGAGAAGAATGTTTCCGTTGCTAAAAAACAAAGCCCACCAGGGCAATGAACCACATACTACCTGGGTCTCCCATAAACTTGGATTTTTATCACATTGGTGATTCTATTTTCTTATAAAGTAGTTCCACTTTAGGGAAGAAAAACGCCCATTTTCCTGTTAGTCAGAGATGTCACCTTCCCAGCCAATGGGATCCCTTGGGCATCAGCATAGACATCATACACCTATCAGGAATTATGCCACAGTCCTAGTCTTACGGGAAGAGACGCTAAGCCAAGTGCTAATTGCAGCAAACTTCATCTTCTTTCCTCCGCAGAGAAGCCCATGCTCCAGAGCAGGCACTCTGTAGATGGCTCCAAATTAACAGAGAAAGGTGAAGCCACTCAGCCGCTGTGGATAACGTTGGCGCTGCAAAAGCAAAAGGGGTTTCGTGAGCAGCAGGCGACTCGAGAGGAGAGGAAGCAAGTTCGCGAGGCCAAGCAAGCAGAGAAGCTCTGTAAAGAAACTGTGAGTACTCTCCATTCTCAGTGCTGCTGTCCCGAGCTTAGCTCTCCTCCAAGTCACGCGAGGTCATTTTTAAGATGCCTCCCGGAGGTGCTGTTTATAGAGGGCAGGGAAGTAGAGAAATTGACTGCCTTTAAATCAGGGAGGCATTTTTTCACAGCAAATTTTAAATTTAACTTGGTTTTACTATGCTTTTAGGCAAGCCTTATTCGGCAGGATCTAAGATGGACGTATTTACAGCAGCAGCTGACATACAGTGCTTACAGGAGTGCCCCTGCCCACCGACCTGAGGTTTCACTTTCCATGCTTTGACTTGCAGTCAATCATCATCTAGAAATATTAAGTAGAAAATTCCAGAAATTCATAGGTTTAAATTGCCATTTTGTATGATGAAATCCCTTGTTCTGTTCCCAGAGACAGAGATACTTGTTGCAGGGAGCCGCTTGTTCATCCTGGCCGCCCAAAACCAAAATAATCACACAGAAACTGTTATTAATTAAATCACTGCTTGGCCCATTAGCTCTAACTTCTTATTGGCTAACTCTTACATATTAATTTAACCCATACCTATTAATCACGTGGTGGTGGCCTACAGGCTAAAGTTCCGACCTGCATCTGTCTCTGGTGGCTCCATGTTCTCTCTCTGACCCTGCCCTTCTTTCTCCCAGCTTTCAGTCCAGTCTTCCCCACCTACCTAAATTCTGCCCTATCAACAGGCCAAGGCAGTTTCTTTNCATTAGCTCTAACTTCTTATTGGCTAACTCTTACATATTAATTTAACCCATACCTATTAATCACGTGGTGGTGGCCTACAGGCTAAAGTTCCGACCTGCATCTGTCTCTGGTGGCTCCATGTTCTCTCTCTGACCCTGCCCTTCTTTCTCCCAGCTTTCAGTCCAGTCTTCCCCACCTACCTAAATTCTGCCCTATCAACAGGCCAAGGCAGTTTCTTTATTCATTAATGGTAATCACAGCACACAGAGGGGACTCCCACATCAGATACTCTTTGTCCAGTGTTTGGTATGTAAAATAAATTTAAAAATTAAAAAAAAAAGAATGCTCCCAAGGTGTAATTGTAATGATACTGGAGATTAGCAAGATTAGCCAAGGAACTGTAAAGGTCTTCCTGAGGTGAAAGCTCTTGGCTTAATAAGGAAAGAAAAACAATCACAAACGAAAGTGATTGAAATCTAAGGTAAGAAGGAAACAGAACAGTCAGCGTTTAGTTCTGCCCCTGGTTTTGGACATCCCACAAGGATCTTAGATCCACCTTGGAGAAGGGAAACTGCTATCAGTAGGATAAAGGGAAATGAGTTTGTTCAGTGGGCAGAGTGTATTGGGAGCCTTGTTCTATGACCTAAGCTTCTGATCATCTTGATGGGGCTCATCCTGGAAAGCAACTTCCCGTCCTTGGTTACATGGCACTGAGCCCCCACTGGAGGCCTGCCCTGAACACACCACTCACAGGTACAACCCAGTCCCTCGTGGCAGGGCTGAGAGGTCGTGCCCTGAAAACGTGCTTTCCCTGTGCTTCCCAATGCAGGTCAGTGTCAGCCCGCAGCCTGGAAGCAGAGCCGGTTCCCTGCCTAAGTCTGCCACTCCGTCAGAAGAGAAGAAGCCTGAAACTGCAGTGTCCAGGCTCCAGCGCAGAGAACAGCTGAAGAAGGCCAACACTCTTCCCACATCCGTGACAGGTAGAGCGCAGGTCCACCCCGGTTTGCCTGAGAGCAGCTTTATTCCCTGTCATGGAGTGACTTGGCACAGCATCTTAGACAATCCCAGAGCATAGGCTCTCAAGACCCAGTTGTAAAGGCTGATGCTGATGCAGACAACAGGAATTCCCCAGCTCTCAGAGGAGAGACAGTAAAAATGCCTGTGGAGTCATCTCCTTAGAGTTTATAGCCTTTACTATCTTCCACGGTGTAAATACGTCAGCTGTGGCTGATTGGAAGCTGCCAGTATGACACCAACTGGCTTGCCCTGGTTTCTGAACAGTCAATAGGACAATGTGAGTCATCACCAGTACCTCATCACCTACCATCCATTTTTATTATCTATCATCTGCCTGTCTGTCTGCCTGCCTGTCTCTCTGTCTGCTACAGCAAGGAAGGGCATCTACCAGGACATTAAACAAAGCAAGAGATGAGTATATAATAGGCTAGGGGAAGGCAAGGTGGAAAGTTTGGGTAGAACTGAAATCGAGCGAGCCCGGGCTTGGAAGTAGACCCCAGGGTCCCGTCATCTAAAATGACAAGATTGGTCTACGTTTGTGAAAGCCGCCACCTGGACCTCTGTGGAAGCTGGAAGTGGCAGCTGCTTCTCTGTCCTAGAGCCACAGCATCTCCACTGACAGGATCCAAGAGGAGGTCTCTGATCGTCTGATCAGTGTCCTGGGTGTTAATGAACAACAGCCATCTCTCTTTGTGTATAACACATGAAGGATGTAAAAACTGGCCCATAGTTTCCCACTATTTCCTTGCTACAAGTCACTTGGAGGATGGAAAGTTGTGAATTACATGAACTCCCAGGGTATCTGCTTCCCTATGCAGCTGCGTTATTCCCCAGGGGGCGTGTCTGTCTGTCCCTTTACAGAAGGCTAACAGAGTACCCAGAGATGAGGAACCTACAGAGTTGGTCGGAGAGTGTACGCACAAGTATGCACACGGAGAGAGAGAAAGCAGGCGAGCTCCTACAGTAGCATGAGGAAATCATTAATCTACCTGTGAGGGCGGCTCCCAGCACCCAAGCACACACCACTAGGCTTCTGCCTTCCAACACTGAAGAATTCATTGCCACCACATTAGAGAATTAGTGTTCCTACATGTGAACACAGGACAGATAGTGCAAACCATAGCCATATCTAAGCCCCAGCCCCAGCCTCTCCCATTGCTAGCATTCAGGCATCTGTACTGGCCTGCCCTTAGGGGCTTGACAGGATACGTCCTAGCTGCGACCACTAAGAGCACCTCACTACTTTTCCTTTAAATGGTGAGCCTTGCCCACCTCCTCTCTCTCTTTTCTCTTTCTCTTTCTCCCTCCCTCC
>LOJH01026465.1:0-10008 GCA_001685095.1 Ellobius talpinus
CCGTGTGGGAGCCGGGCGGGACGAAAAGCAGGCCTGCTCCCCTATCACTACAAACAACCTCAAAATTTCCTTCCAGGTAGCAAAAGACACTATGCAGGCTACTAGGGAAGAAAATTCATCAATGCACTTAACCAGCAGTCGACCGTGACATGCCAGGCAAGACATGACTATGGGTACAAGAGTGGCACGGTGGTTATGGGGATAAGCAACTGGTTTTTAATTAAACTTGAGGCCTGCTCCACAGGGGGGAATTCATGTTGGGTATCATAAACTTGGTCAAAATCTAGGAGAGGGGAGGTCATGGGCCCTGGAGGGGTGAAAAGGACCTACTACTGTCATTTTGCTAACTAGGCATATCATCAAACTATCTTATAAAAATTTATGTTTATATCCATAGATTAGTGGTACTCTCAATCTTCGTCAGAGAAGCTTCTTTTTGTGGTGTGCAGAAGTCAATGTAAAGATTCATAAGTGCCTAAAGTACTGAGAATAAGTGATTGTTCTAAATGGGACATCTTTACTAGCTCTCCCAGGGTTCAGGTAACATCATGAAAGAAGGAAAGAATATAAGAGCCACAAGAAGGGAGAACTATGAGTTGTCTTTTGAGATGACATGTTCATTGTACTTAGAAGTGCACAACAGGTATGGTCACCTACAAAAGATAGTCACTTAACATCCCAGGACTTCTCAATAGGGATGAGACTTCTCCCCTATTGAGGAGCTAATAGCAACTATTGGGTGTTAGGAAGAGGAATGGATTTTTCTTTGAGTGTATAACAATTACTTTTGTTGTATCTTCTATCCAAACCCATAATCCTAGTCTAATCAGGATAAAAGAATTCTTGAAATTGGAAAGTCTTGAAAGAAACAAACCAGTTCTCTTAAAAAGTGAGAGGATCACAATAAACAAAAGAATACTAAGACATCAGAAGGAAACAGACAATAAAGAAATGGGATAACTAAAAGCAACAAGCTATTTCAGATTGGATACCAAGACAGAAATCAGTCATGGAGAAAAAGAAGAGAGAGAGGAGACAGAAGGTCCTCTATATGTTAACTACTGAACTAATGTCAAATCTTTCATTTTGATAACTTGTTATAGCTATAAAAGATGGCATGGCGGGGCGGTGGTGGCGCACGCCTTTAATCCCAGCACTTGGGAGGCAGAGGAAGGCAGATCTTTTTGAGTTCGAGGCCAGCCTGGTCTACAAGAGCTAGTTCCAGGAGAGGCCCCAAAACTACAGAGAAACCCTGTCTCGAAAAACAAAACAAAACAAAAAGGGCAGCATTCCTGGAGAAATGGTTGATGGGTAAGACTACACTGTCTTGAAACTATGCTATAAATTGAACATTATTGTAAAGTTAAAAACAAAATAAACCCATTATATTAAATTCTAGCTTTTATCACAACTTAATTCTTAATTTTCAAAATCTCCTTCTAAATTTCATTATCTGTGACATGGATGTGCAGCTGAGGGTTAGGCTTAATAAAACCCCACTCAAGGAGCCTAGATGGTTGTGAAGACTGCTGTCCCAAGAATGAAGACATCTAAGACGGGGGAGCATGGGGCTGAGACTAGCTAGCCTATAAAGTGAGATCCTATACAAAAATTAGGTTAAAAGTCCTTAGTGAAAGATCAACCTCATGAATGGATTACATAAATACCTCTGCAATTTTTTATATTTGATTATTTACTTATTATATATACAATATTCTGTCTGTGTTGCAGGCCAGAACAGGGCACCAGACATCATTACAGACGGTTGTGAGCCACCATGCAGTCGTCGGGAATTGAACTCAGGACCTTTGGAAGAGCAGGCAATGCTCTTAACCGCTGAGCCATCTCTCCAGGCCCCTCTGCAATTTCTCACTTGAAATTACCCATATTCTGTGGGGTAATCTCCCTGAGGGAGACCCTGTTCTCTGTTTCCTGGACACAAACACAAATATGTCTTAGAATAGATCTAATTTATCTTTCAACTCTAAAATATATTTTCATGTTTTAAAACCAGAACTAAAAGGTACATGCCCCACTAAGTGAATATCAAGTAACTTAATGTGCCACAAGACTTACTATATTATTTTCAGGAGGAAGGGGACACGACAAAGGATTTTGTTTTTTAGTTTTTTTTTCCAAAATGAGAGTAATCTTAAGTAAAGATAACCTTCTGCCTGTAGACTTTTTACAAACATCCCTAAAAGTGACACTGTACTTCCATCTGGTGGCAAGTGTGGTAACTGCAAGCTAACTAAATGTTACCTGTTAAAATGATACTGGCCAACAAATGCATTCTGGCATTGTATAAAATGCATAAGTTAACATGAACATATTCTTCATACAAGACTCTCCTTTCTACCTAAGAAATTTCTAGCAAAAATAACTGATTTTTCTCTTCATTATATTTTTGCTTGATTATTTGTTTTTTGAGACAGGATTCTTTGTGTAGTTCTGGCTGTCCTGGAACTAGTTCTATAACCTAGGCTGGTTTTGAACTCACAGGGACCCACCTGCTTCTGCATCCTGAGTGTTGGGATTAAAGGTGTGCAACACCACCACCCAGGTCTTTATTAGATTTTTATGATATGGCACTCCAATTTACTATGTACAGTATCGTAATGAGTATATACAATAGATGGTGATAAAAATGAAGACAATTAGCACTTACTTCTCTTTTTAAAAAACATTTATTCATTTATGAGGTGAGAGAGAAAGCACATGCTTCAAGGTCAGAGAGCAACATACAGAAGTCAGTTTTCTTTTTCCACCTGTAGGTCTGAGGGACTGCACTTGGGTCTTCCATTTTGGTAGCATGTGTCTTTACCTACTAAACCATTTCACTGGCTGAGCAATTATCATTTGTATTTCCAAAATATGAATTACCTATTCATGTTGGGATCTTTCAAATTCTTCTGTTTAGTATAAAATTTGTAATTTAACTATTGCAGACTAGGTTGGTCAAGTGTTATGAAACACTACAATTCTGTATCCTCAGAGGCCAGAAAACAGTATCAGATCAATAGAGACTAGGGTAACAGATGGTTCTGAGTAGCCACAAGAGTGTTTGAAATCAAACCCAGGTCCTGTGCAGGAGCCAGTAGTGCTTCTTAACCATTAAGTCATTTCTCTAGCATCAAGTGCTCAACATTTTTAACATTTACAAATGAATGAGAACATGTAGTAGTTGTTTTTATATACCTATCTTATTTAAGTTGTGTCCTGGCTATTAGTGAGATTTCTAGATCATAGAATAATTTCTTATTGATTTTAAAAATAGATTTATCTTATTTTCCATGTATGCATGTATGTGCACCACATATATGCCAGATGCATTTAGAGGACAAAAGAGGGTGTCAGATACCCTAGAATTGGAGCTGCAGGTTGCTGTGAGCCTCCATGTGGGTGCTGGGAACCAAACCTGAGTGCCTTGCAGAAGCAATAAGTGCTTTTTTAACTGGAAAGCCATCTCTCCCTTCATATATAAGAAGCCTACATAATGACTGTACTATACATCAAACTAAGAGGCCTATGGACAGCAAAGCAAACTACCAAAAGGTCAAGAGGCAAATTACAGAAAGCAAAACTTTTGCAAACCATTTAATAACTATAATATGTAAACTCAATGCAAAAAAAACCCAAGTAATCCAATTTAAAAAATAAAGACATTTCTTAAGAGGGCCAGTAAGAATATTTAAAACTCAGTAACAAACAATATTCTGAGCATAAATAAGTAAGTAACCTGATCATCAAAATACAAATAAAACCAGAATGAGTCGCTGCCTCATCTGTGAGATTTGCTAAATATGGTGACTTATATTTGCTGTTGAGATGTACAGAAACCAAACACTTAAAAGCATGTTTCTACTTACATATGATAAAAATAAATTTTCCTTTACATCTACTACAGGTCTAGAAAAAAAAAGAACCAACTTATTAAAGGGCTTTAGTAGGAAAAAATTCATTAAGCATTTCTGCTAAAAAAGATGAACTGTTCAGAATCTAACTGAACAAAACTAAATCTGCATAAATTTCCATGTTTTTTAAAACCCATTTACTAACCTTAAATTTCTCAAATAAAAGTTAAAATCTAAAATTAAATTGGGTAAAATATCCAGTATTACAAGTAAAAAGACCTGAGAGATGATTAATGATTATAACACAAATTTAACAGTGGCTACCCCTCTAATACCAGGATCTCAGTTATCCTTCTGACACAATATTAATATAAAGAATCGATAAAGTTAAACTCAAAATTCAAAGAATCCAGCCAACAAATGAACAACTGAACTGAATCAATACTAAAACAGAGGCATAAATGGTCAACAAATACACAATTTTCCCTATGATTAGCCATCAAGGAAGTAGAAATCAAAAGACTACAAAGGGAGATGGCTCAATGGATAATGTCCTGAAAACCTACATGATCTGGATATTGGAGACCTACATGGGGGAAAGAACTGACTCCTGATCTGACTTTCAAAGGTGCACTTTGGCATGTATGTACATTTGTGCACACATGTACATACACATGACTACACACATCCACAAGTAAATAAATCTTTTTTTCTTTTTTACGTAGAGGAAAAAAGACATGGAGATAGAAGAAGGGTTACTTGGGAAGAACTGGGAGCAGTGTGAGCGAGACAGAAATGAGACAAGAGAGGGACCTAACAATATGAAAGCCCATGATAAACAATCCTTAATCAGTTGCATATTGACAAAATAAGTGTCTATGGTACATTTTATCTAATTTCAAAAAGTTCATCACCTTATTATAACAAGTATCATGGACTTAACTTTTTCATTAACTTATTTTCAAGCTACCATTATATGTAATTTTATACTTTCCTGAAAGTAGAGCAAAGAGAATCCTACCATATTTACACCAGAGTATCATAATAAAGATCATAAGTCTATCATATAAGGTGACTTACCAGAGTCATTTCGCAGGTAGGAGGACATAGCGGGGATGAGGCAGGACTGACTGAGAAGCTCCAGAAGCACAGAAGGCAGAGCGCTACTGTTCTGTCCTCGGCTCTCATGAGATGGCTGGGCTTCGCCATTTATAGCACCACTCATGGGGTTTATATAACTCGCAAGAACCTAAATTGTTGAAAACATATTGGAGTTCAGTTTCATATACTTCAATGATGTTTTACAATTGGGTATTTAATCTTAGCACAATCAAGACATTAATTTTCTACTTAACCACTTTCTGAATAAAAGACCCTTTTTTTTCCCTAACTGAATATAGATTTTTTTTCTTCATACAATATATTCTGACTATGTACTTTTTATTTTGGGGACAGCTCTTCCCTATGTGGCCCTGGCAAACCTCAAAGTCAGGTTTTCTAACAGGATGCCCTTGGACTTTTCAGTGATCCTGAGTTGAGCTTAGGACTGCAAGCTTGAGGCATCAAACCTCACTAAGAGGGACATTTCAGTTTGACTCTTCAGAAGAGAAGGGACTGTTCTGAGTGTTGTTTACATGGCAGGTGAGTCATGTAACTACAAGAGAAGCAACCTGCCTAAGGACAAACACACACTAGTGCTAGTGACTACACCCCTGCCATCAACTCAAGCATTACTAATAATTTCCTTTGGCTTTCTTTACCGTTTTTAGTAGTTTCAAGTAGTTCTTCTGGCCTCTACTTTGCTCTGTAGTTGAGACTGAACTTGACTTCTGACCTTCCTGCCTCCACCTCCTTAGGGCTGGGATTACAAGAATGAATTACCATTCTTCATTTTAAGTAGTACTGAGGACCAAATCAAGGGGTTCCATGAATGCTAGGCAAACATTACACTGAGTTACATTCGTAGTCCTTATTGTTGAGTTTCGTTGAATGGATTCAGTTTGAGAGTGCTGCAGTCTTAGAATTCTGTACTATTATGAGCATACCATCCTCGAACTATGGAAAATAACACTTCAAAAATGGCACCAATTTAGGCTAACAACTTCTTGTTTATATGATATAGATGTTCTCTCCAACCTTAAACTTGCTTCATTCTGGAAACAGTATAAAACAATTTGGAAAAGAGAACTGAAAGTGAGCTACAAGTATAGTTCAGTGGTTAAGCATATACTTAACAGGTATAAAGTCTTGGGTTCAGTTCCAGCACAGAATGAAACATAAATGCTAATTTTTTAACATAGAAGGGCAGAGGCTCTATGATGAGACAAAGGGGTGATTAGCAGGCAGATAGCATCTTGAAGTCACAACAGGGTAATTGCATCCCCTCATGTTTCTTTTAGGTGAGAAGCTAATTAAGAGGGAAGGTATTTAGAATACAAGCATGGATGAAAGACCATTCTTTAACCCATGCTTTTATAATGTATTTAGAGAAGAAAACAAAAGTGAGCATGAAATAGATAAGAATGCTGGTGAACACCAATCATGACTACACTCCAAAGGTGAAGAAAGGGAAGATTTGGAGTTTAAGGACAGCATAAACTACATGAAACATCTCAACAAAAGAAGAAAAAATGCACTTAAGAATGATTACATCATCAATATTTAAAAAACAGACCAAATAAAAAATAATTTAATGATTATCATTGGCAGTAACAAATTAGCAAACACACCTGCAGAAGACAAGTCACATGCTCCTCTTCTAGCCTCTGTTTGGTTAAGGCTTGTTCTACGTCCCATCCTGATGCTGTGGAACCTGTGCCAAAGCCAGTACCTTTGGCCCAATACAGCTGCTGTTCTTCTGTTGATGTGGGGTTATGAGAATTTGACACCTGTGGCTTTTAAGAAAAAAATATTACTAGTGCTTGGTTTTACTTATCCTCAAAAACTTATCACTATGACCGTTCAACAATTAACACAACATAAAAAAATCAATCTGGCCATTCATCAAAAAATTGAAAACTAATTACTGTAATATTACTAAGCATACAACACCAATGAAATGAAAACCAGTGCTAATAATAAGCATTTGTGCATACAAGTTCAGAGCAAAACTGTTCACCAAAATCTAAGACAGATTTCAAATGCCTCTACCAAGATATGAATATATGAACAAATGCAAGGGAATACTATTTAGCTGCAAAAATGTATAATAATACATGCTATATAAATAAACTATGAAAATATTCAATGCTAAGGGGAAGAAGACCAAAGAGAGAGAGAGAGAGAGACAAAGAGGATGAAAAAAAAGAAAAGGCAAACTATGTAGACTCAAAGAATCAACGACTCAAAACCAAATTGAAAACAAAGAAAAGGAAACAATTATATAAGACCATTGTAGGATTCCAGTAAAAAACTACCTGAGGATTTTACCACAACACTAAAATGATGTTCTCAATCAAGAGACGTAGACTACCTCTATTTCCAGAATACATCTCAACTGTTTTGTTGTTCAAATTCTGACGGAAACATGTAGTAATAATTAAGGAGACACAATATTAGAAAGAAAGAAAAAATTCTATGTGCTAGCCTCCCTAAAGATGCTGTTTATAATTTATACATTTACTTATGCAAACAGACAGATGTGTGGCTACAGTGTGACACATAGAAAGGATACAAGAAAAGGTAAATTAGTGGTATTGAAAGATGATGGAATGTAAACAAGACACAGGAGTCATAAAAGAAGGTACAAAGTTAATGCTTTTCTACTTTTAATTAAGTCATGAACTCTCTGTGTGTGTGTGTGTGTGTGTGTGTGTGTGTGTGTGTGTGTGTGTGTGGTGGTAGGTAAGTGCATAAAAATGTGGTTGAGGGTAAAACTGCAAAACACTACACAAAGTTCCATGGCTCAGAATGGTCATTCTAACAGAATACAAGTTCCTAGAAGAGAGATGCACAGAGTTTGGTTTGGGCAAGTATTTGTTTGAATGGCTGTATTAATCTAGATGTAAAATCTTATTTGTGAGTTCATTACAATAAACTGATTTTTATATTAAGAAAATTGAATAAACAGAGAAAGATAGCTCAGTGGCTAAAGACACTTCTTGATAAGCCTGATAACCTGAGTCTGACCTTAAGCTATCAAATAACTTACACATACATACACACACACAAGATTACACACATAATTTTTTAAATTAAAAAATTTAAAAATAAATATCTCAAGTATTCAAAATGAGAATTGTTTAAGACAGAAAAATGACTAACAACATAACCATGAAGGTTAATTCTTTATTATTTTTGTGGGCTGCAAAGATATTTATTTAAATTAAACAGAGCACAATTCCTAAAAGCACTTACAATAAACATTCAAAGGTGATTCACAGAGGATTTATGAGCTTTTGCTGCTTTTAGGAGAGAGGAGAAAAAAATGGGGAAAGAAGAGAAGGTGACTTCTGGAGCCAGCCAGGCAGTTGCCAGCCAGCTAGACATAGATTAGGACATACAGAAGGAAAGAGAGGTAAAAAAAAACCCTGAAAAAGTAAAATGTTTTCTTAGAAAATATTTTAATGAAAAACTATTAGATATAAAGTATTTCTATAAATTGTTATAGATTTATAAATAGATATATAATTAAAACATTTATCCACTTCTTGTAAGATAATCATTTAAAAAGCCATTAAAGCCAGGCAATGATGGCACACATCTTTATTCTCAGCACTCAGGAGGAAGAGGCAAGCATATCTCAGGGTCAGCCTGGCCTACAGAGTGAGTTCCAGACAGGCTCCAAAGCTACAGAGAAACCCTGTCTTAAAAAAAAAAAAACCATTAAAATTTCATTTGCTAATGCTAGAGAAAGGGCTGGGAGGTTAAGAGCACTGCTGCTCTTCCAGAGGCCCTGAGTTCAATTCCCAGTAACCACATGGTGGCTCACAACCATCTATGAGGTCTAGTCCCCTCTTCTGGCATGAAGGCACACACGTAGGCAGAACACTACATATATAATAAACAAATATTTAGAAAAATTTTATTGCTATAACTATGTGTGGTGGCAGAGGCAGAAACAGGCAGATGGCTGTGAGTTTAAAGCCAGTTTGGCTTGAACAGTAAATTCCAGGCCAGCCTGGAAACAGTGAGATAAAGTCTCAAAAAACTCACTTTCTATATAAACAATTACTAAAATAAACACTTATGGATGAATCTTTAAAGCTAGATATTTAATACTAAGAAACAAAAACTGGGCTGGAGAAATGGCTCAGAGAATATACTGTTCTTGCAGAAAACTCAAGCTCAAATCTTCCTAGCACACGCATGGTGGCTTCACAACCACCCATAACACCAGTTCCAAAGGGATCCAGTGCCATTTTCTAACCTCTATGGGTGCCAGGCACATACATGGTACACATATATATTCATGTACGAAAAAACACTCACACACACACACACACACACACACACACACACACACAATCAGATGTCCAACCAGAAATTGTAACACACACCTGAAGTACTAGTACTTGGGAGGATAAGGCAGGAGGAATACTTGAAACTAGGGATTTAAGACAGGGATAGGTAAAAGAGGAAGAACCCAACTCATAAAAAAATTAAATAAAACAACAACAAAAATTCTTAATGTAATCAATAAGTAATATGCATACAGAAAGAACATAGAACAAAGAAATCAGACAAACTATGTTGTGGAATAGTACTTTAACTAGGCAAAGATATACTGGTGTGGGAAGTTGATGTGGGATTTCCCTCTGTATGCTGTGATTACCATTAATAAATAAAGAAACTGCTTTGGACCTATAGCAGGGCAGAACTTAGGTAGGTGGGGAAAATGGAGCTGAATGCTGGGGGGAAAAGGGCAGAGTCAGGGAGCTGCCATGGAGCCGCCGCCAAAGATAAATGTGATGAAACTTTGCTGGTAGGACATGACCTCGTGGTGATATACAGAGTAACAGAAATGGGTTAAATTAATATGTAAGAATTAGCCAATAAAAAGCTAAAGCTAATGGACCAAGCAGTGATTTAATTAATAGTTTCTGTGTGATTATTTCAGTTCTGAGCAGCTGGGAACCAACAAGCAGCTACCTCCTACAAACTGGCGCCCAACGTGGGGCTCGAACCCACAACCCTGAGATTAAGAGTCTCATGC
>LOJH01026466.1:0-18390 GCA_001685095.1 Ellobius talpinus
TGACTCTGCACCTTCGGGGACTTACTGCGCCGCCTGCACCAGCCCGCCCCGCTGCAAGCGGAAGGGGACAGGGCTCACGGCTGCTCTGACAGATTTTAAAAAATCATGAAAATTGTCAGAAACCCTGAGTGCCAGTCCTTGTCTTATGTCCTGGTTGAGACAGGGTCTTTGTTCACTGCAGAGAATGTCAGGCACCTGGCTCACAAGATTTCGGGACTGCTCTTGTCTTTGGTTCCCATCTCACCACAGAGCACGGCAAGTCCAGATGTGCTTCTGTGCCCAGCTTTACACGTGTTCTAGGGAACTGGGAGCAGATCTTCATATGGCATGGCAAGTGACTCATCTCTCCAGCTCGCAAACTTTTAATGTAACAAGTTACAAAGTAAATGGGTGCAAGTAGGTGGGTAAGTGAGGGCTGGACAGCTGTTCAGTGGTCAGAGTGCTTGTTTTTGCAGAGGACCCGGGTTCAGAGCAGATGGACGCTTACATTCTGCAGCTGTCAGTTCTGACTCTTAGTGAAAAACACCAAGAAGGCCCCACTCGTTGTTCTGCCTTCTTGGTGTGTTCCCAACACACTAGTTCTGCTTGTGTTTGACTTGGAGCATCCACCCATATCATATTAGTCTGCTCCACGGGTTCTTAACTACTTTATGGTGTCCCAAATCGCTGTGACTTTACTAGAATGTTCTTCTTTGGTAACTGATTCTACCAACGAAGGTTACATAAGGTCCAGCCTTCCAGTTACACCTCTGGCTGAAAGTCATTTACTATTTTTGAGTTCTACACATTGCCTTGTTAATAACCAGCTCTCACGAAGGGGGCACACTCATCTGCATGTGTCACCTTTATCTCCATAACAAGCTTCATGTAGTTTTTACATTACACTCATGCCCTAAACTATGGTGAGAGCTTGAAAAGGTCATGCCGTGTGCAAGCACATTTGAGAGCACACCCTACGGGGGCGACACAACAGACCACTACTGGGGCAGCAGAAGTACTAAAGACAAAGTGCTGGTGAGCAGGAGAGACAAGGTCACAGGTGAGATAGCCCTCCAGCACTTCCCTGAATTTTCTTTAGTGTGTGCAATTTGTCTAAGTGGAAACCTTGACCTTGGCCACTACATTACTTAGGCATTTCTCTAGCCGGACTGTGGGAGGGTGTGGACGATAATGGACTAAACCTCTGAAACTGTAAGCCAGCTTCAACTAAATGCTTTCCTTTATAAGAGTTGCTGTGGTCCTGGTGTCTCTTCACAGCAACAGAAACCCTAACTAAGACAGAAGTACCAACCAGGGACTGGGGTGTTGCTGTGATAGGCCCGGCCATACTTTTGTTTGGAGGAATGTGGACTGGGAGTTTGGATTGCAAAAGCAGCTAAATGCTTCAAGTGCTGCTATTAGTGAGAGCTGTGGGGACAAATGGTGCTAAGAGTGATGTGAACTGTTGGGGGCTGGCTCAAGAGGTTTCAGAGAAGAATATTAATGTGTGGCCTAGAAATTATTGTGAAGAATGTGGCTGCTTTTTGACTTTTTCTAAAAATGTCTGCCTCAGGCTAAACTGAAGAGTTTTGGGTTGTGTTGCCAGAGGAAATCTCAAAACAGCCTGTTACTGACTCTGTTGTGTGGTTACTAGTGTTCACTCTTGTGCAAAAGCGAGCAAGCTGAGCAAGGAAAAGTACAAAGTGTAAATTTGAGGAAAAAGGGGGCTCCAGAAAGTAGAATTGAGATAAATCTGTGTTCAAGGAGATAAACAGATTAAGAAATGGAATAAAGGGAGTAGTGACCTCAGGGCAAGGTCCTACCCAGCTAAATTTCCAATATATGCAAAGGAATTAAAGAAGTTTGGAGCCAGGTGTTGTGGCACGCACCTTTAATCCTAGCACTGGGAAGGCAGAGGCTGGTGCATCTTTGTGTTTCAGGCCAGCCTGGTCTACAGAGTGAGGTTAGGTCTAGGACAGCCAAGTTCAGGCTGTGAAGAAAATCATCAAAAACAAAAAGCTGGAGAATATATAACTGAATGAGGGGGCCATGTTCCAGCCCCTGCAAGCAGCAGAACTTGGCAGTTTCAGCCACGGGTTCTGGCTTTAGAGCTGAAGGCAGAAGAAAGGGGTAATGGAATCACCCTCCATGACTAAGAAAAGCTGCTGCGGCCAGACATGTGTCAGAGATGTCCCTGAATGGAGGCCTACAAACGCCACTGTGTGAAGCTGTGAAGTTGAAGCCTGGATTGCCTTGGAGAACCTAAGATGTTAGAGATGTCAGAGCCGTGGGATACCTGCTGAGGAGAGCTGCTAACAGGGAGTCGACCCAGCCCAAGAAGTATGTTGTAGTCAACAAAGCTGAAAGGAGTTGAGATCTGAAGAGCATTTTGACATCAGACATGGAGATACAGAGTCTGGAGTTTTCTGTCTTGCTTTGGTCCAGTATTTAGCCCGCACTACCCTCCCTTTCCTCCATTTTGGAATGGTAATGTACATCCTGTGCCATTATATGTTGGAAATAGGTGATCTGCTTTGATTTTTGATTTTATAGGGGATTATAGTTAAGACAGTACATGAGTCTCAAAAGAGACTTTGAACTTTTAAATAAGTCTGAGACTGTTATAGACTATGGAGACTTTTGAAGGTGGACTAAATGTACTTTGCATTATGTCATGGCTACAAGCCTACGAGGGCCAAGGAACGGAATGTGTTGGTTTGAATAGATATGGCCTCCATACTCATGTGCTTGAATGCTTGGCCCATAGGGCACTATTAGGACATATGGCTTTGTTGGAGAAGGTGTGACCATGTTGGAGGGAGTGTGTCACTGTGGAGGCGGGCTTTGTGGGCTCAGAAGCACAAGCCAGTTCACTTCCTGCTGCCTGCTGATCAGGATGTAGAACTCTCAGATCCTTCTCCAGCACTATGTCTGCCTGCATGCTGTCATGCTTCCCACCATGATAATAACGAACTAAATGTCTGAAACTCTAAGTGAGCCCCAATTAAATATTTTCCTTTGTAATAGTTGCCATGGTCATGGCATCTCTTCACAGCAATAGAAACCCTAACTAAGAAAGAGGGTGAGATTTTTTTTGCTTTTAGACAGGATCTCACTGTGTAGATCAGGCTGCCTTGAATTCACAGAGATCTTCCAGCTTCTGCCTCCCAAGCGTTGGGATTAAAGGTGTTTAAATTAGGCTGTCCTGTAGTTATTCTTATGAGGGATTCTCTCTGCTGCATAACTGAGGTAAGAAGACTTGCTGACTGTACTGAAAGGGAGGGGAACAGGTACAAGGGAGGAAACATAAAGGGGAAAATATTACTTATTGAAAATAGACAAAGTGAGCTGAAAACAAGTATGAGTGCATAAATTATTCTCTGCAGCTGACTAAAGACACTGAGTAGCTGCTTCCAGTCCCTGTTACCTTGATTCCCCTGAGCTTATGGGTCTGGTCTAGAACAGTGAGTCAAGAAAACTCTTTCCCCTTAAGTCACTTTCAGCAGGGGATTTTGTTACAGCAACAGGACAGAGAATAAGGCCTTCTGAGTTAGATTTCCTGGCCAAAGCTTACTTTAAAAAAGTGGCTTTACCAAACAGGGTGGGCAACAAGCACACGTTATTTCTCCACTTATTTCTATTAGACCCCAATTTTTATGAAGACCGTGGCTCAGGGAACTAAGTGCAACAGGTCAGGAAGTTTCTGATTTCATGCCTATTTCTAACAGGCCCAGAACATGGCACGTTCCCTATAGCTCAGGAGAGGACTCTGCTTCTTCAGACCTCTACCAGACTAGAGTGCAAGCCAGAAGACAAGTAAGTTACTAAATAAGCTCAACATCTTCACTACTAGTCAATGTGTGCACATGATCGTGTGTGTGAAATTCAAAGACATTAAAAAGATTGGCTTAAGTATAAGAAAGCAGCATGGTAGGAGACTGCAATATTAAAAGTTTCCATAGTTTACTATGTATACAATGTAGACTATATGCAGACAACTCTGGGGATTTCATGCATACTATTTGAATTAAAACTGAATAATCATACCGGATGGCTATTTTAACTCAATTCTTTAATTAGCATCCTCCTGGTTCCTGTGTTCTTCAAGTATTTTCATCTTTCAGGCAAAGAAAATTTAGAAGACTTCAGATCTGTTTTTAGGCAGTAGCTTTAAATCTGCTATCGGACTCAGGCAGACTAAAGTTACCGCCCCAACTAAATCCTCCATAGGTCAAACTGTCAGTGTCTCTTGCAGGGTCAGCGTGGCCATTCCGCCACGGGCTTGGTAATGGACTGAAGGCAGAAGGAATGTGGGCAACTTTTGGGTCACTTGCTCAGAAGGAAACAGCTTGCTTTCCCTTCCCTTTTCCCAGTGGGGAAAGGTGGCCCCGTGGTGGCCCAAGGAATGGCTCTACTCAGCAACGACATGCTCTTTTGTCTGCCAGGGCTGCACTCCTGTACTTGGTGATATTTCCTTAGAACAAGTCAACTGTGCCACTTGAAAGGAAATAACTAAATGTCCTTGCCTGAAGGCTGCTCTGGTCTTGGGTGGTATCGGTCATGCTACGGTGAGCTTCTATCTGTGGTCTGGAAGATGCTACTAAGTAGAGGCCGCAACCTCTTTAAACAGCCTCCAATCTACAGGAAGTGCACAGGATAAATGGTCATCTCCAGAGGAATCTACAGTAGCCTGTGTAAAAGTCTGTAGCTGGGTTAATAAATATGAATTTTTGATACTGTATGATGAAAATGCATTAACCCTTGGGAGCTCAATGTAACTGTATGAAACAATGCAGGATGTCTGGAAACTTCCTGACTAAAAGGCCAATTCTGTATACAGCAGCAAACATATCAATGGGTTTTAACAGTGAAAAGTTCACTGCGGCCCCACACCCTGCACCTGGACCTTCCACTTGTCAAATTCAGTACATATTAAAAATAGCCTCAATTTGGGGGAAAGCATTAAAATTTTCTTTTCCAAATACATATTTGCATATAGCTGGATTTCTTTATAGACTTTATCCAAAGGGGGGAGGAGTGCAACTGATTGGACTGAATTAAAAAATATGAAAATCAGGCTACCTTTATTAAATTAGATATTGGAAGATTTTCTGAAATGTAAAATGGTGCCACTCTGTTTTTTTTTTGGGGGGGGAAGATGATTATTTAAACAAAAATATTCTTAGTTAACATGAGACAGTTTCCTAAAATGACCATTTAAAGACATTCTCTGACTAGTGAGATGGCTCAGCAGGTGAAAGTGCTTGTCCCTAGACTGAGGACCAAAGTTTGATTCCCGAAACCTATAGTGAGAGGAGAGAATCAACTCCCACAGCTGTCCTCTAGCATGTGCACCCCCCAAAAATAAACAGCAAAAATAAACAAGCTAAAATTTTCTATGTAAACTGTGACACTTACTTATATTGGTAAATATTAACAAATGGCTACATAAACAAAAATTCTCTGGGGTCCTTACTTTTCTTTAAGATGTGTGTATACACATGTGTGCTTATGCACTCAGGTGTGCACCAACCCACACATGCACATTGCACACACTTGCACGTTTGCTGAGGCCAAGAGAAGGCATCTGATCCCCTGGAGTTGAAGCTACAGACAGTTGTAAACTGCACAGCATAGGTACTGGGAACCAAACTGGGGCCTCCATAAATGTTTTTAACCATGAGCCATCTCTCCAGCCCTGGGAACCTTGAAAAGAATATGACTAACTCAGTCTGGGAACATCAGAGGCAAATCCATGGCAGAGGTAATGACAAAGTTTGATCTTAAATGTAAAAAGAGCTTTTTAAAGAGAAGAAAAAGCACTGTAAGCATGAGGGACAACATGTGTAAAAAGTATGAAGCAATAATGAGTTCCAAGGGCACGTGCATTTCACATGGCTGAAACACTGGGCTGGGCATAATGGGTAATTAAGCTACAGAGGCAGATAGGTATAAGATCATATTAGATTGTGTCTCCTAAGCCTTAGATAATTAAATAAATTTATGTTAATTTATTATTTGTGGTGATATGAAGGGTGTGTGTGTACGCGCGCACAGTGAGAGACCAGTTCTGTCCTTCTACCATGTGGGGCCCAGAAACTGAGCTCAGGTTGTGAGGCACAGCAGCAGGCACCTTCACTGGCTAAGCCATCTCTCTGCCCTTACCTTACCTCAGGGGATGTGTGAGCATGGAACCTAGAAAGGTTCCACTAAAAAGGCACCGATCAGCGTGGTTCTGAGAACCTGACTCTGATGACACCACAGAGGACATGCTACAGACAGCCACACTTGCTTCACTCATCACTCTCTCCTTGCTTAAAGCTGGCTGAGCAGAACAGTCTTCACAAACGGATGATACAAGCAAATGTAGATCGCCATCTGCGGTAGTCTGAATGTAAGTGGCCCCCATAATCTCATAGGGACTGGCACAATTAGAAGGGTGTGGCTTTGATGGAGTGGGTACGCCTTGTTGGAGAAAATGTGTCGCTGTGGAGACAGGAGTTGAGGTTTTCTATGCTTGGGATACCACCCAGTGTCTCAGTCGACTTCCTGTGGCTTACGCGATGTAACATTATCAGTTGCAGCACTATGTCTGTCTGCACGCCGCCATGCTCCCCATCACATGATAATGGACTGAACCTGTGCAACTGTAAGCTGCCACTCCAATTAAACGTTTTTCATTATAAGATTTGTCATGGGGCTGGAGAGATGGCTCAGCGGTTAAGAGCACTGACTGCTCTTCCAGAGGTCCTGAGTTCAATTCCCAGCAACCACGTGGTGGCTCACAACCACCTATAATGAGATCTAGCGCCCTCTTCTGGCCTACAGGCAGGATACTGTATAAATAAATTAATTAAAAAAAAAGATTTGTCGTGGTCATGGTGTCTCTTCACAGCAACAGAAACCCTAAGACACCATCATTAAGACAAAGAAACAAAATGAAACAAAATATATACAAAAATAGATTCATAAACAATGATCCCCTAGAAAATTGTCAGTAAGTATAATGGTTAACATTGATTGTCAACTTAACTTAGAGTCACCTTGGAGACAAAGTTGGGCTTTGTTTGTGGGAGGCATTTCCAGAGATGTATAACTGAACATGTGTGTGTGCTCGCATGCGTGCTGAGTACAGCTGCCTCTCCCTCCCACTACCAAGCCTCCCGCCCTGATGAGCAGCTTTAAGTCATGCACTGAAATAAACCATGACACAGCGGCAAGAACAGAAACTAATACAGCAGGACTGTAATAAAACAACATGTATGTTGAGACAGTTCACAGTCACAGAATTATCCATGTTACACTTCACCATTGTTTCTCTGCAGTCCTGAGCTCCCTGCAAAATGCCAACACTGGACAAGGAGGATGCTTATGAACAACAGCAAGCACATTACCTTTTTGTCCCCTTGTTTCCGTCTCCTTAATCCTGGTCTGTAATCATCGCCAAACCTCAGAAAGTAATAATAGGAAACTAGCCTCTCAATAGGGTCCCTGATGACATTAATATAAATGGGCTTTTTCTTCACACCGAATCTGAAACAGAAGAATTCCAGTGATGAGGTCAGCATCTTCATTAGTGCAGGCATGCCCTGAAATTATATACAGAAGTCTGAAGTACTGATGGTATATGGAAGTAATAAAATGAATTAATTAAAATGAAATTGAGTATGTGAAAACTGGGTAATATTTCATATCTAGAATGCCACAAAGTAAACAAGAAACAATTCAAGAAATGATGGAGAATACCCACCTATGCCCTCAAGGAGTAAGGAGGCAATCTGTCCTGAGGGGCCCTGGAGGTGTGGATCTGGCAGGCCCTGTCTATGAGGGCTTTGCTTTCTGAGGAGTTTAAGCAGCCACACAGCCTGTGATTAGAGGACTGCACATGAGGCCCTGAGATCAGATCCTGGAGGCATGAATTGGCCATTGTGACCCTTGGAGCTGATCAGTGTGGCACTCAGACACGGACAAGTGCCTCAGCCCATCACTGGGCACACCTTAACAATGCCAACCCCATGCAGCCTTAAGAACACTCGAGTGCCAGCCAAACATTTGCTGGGCCTCATCTATACAGGCCTATCAGGGTGATGTTTCTACCATGTCATCTGTAGAAATGACAGGTATCCTATGCCTGAAGCTACATGCACTCTACCCAGATTACCAGGGTACCTGCCCCAGCCTTCTTAAGAAAACTGTATTCCATCTGCTCTATCTCATAACCTCTGCAGGACACACAGGGCAACACACACTGATTAGCTGAAATAGCAGCATCAACACTACATTTAGAGTCTACCAAGAACTAGATAAACAGTCTATGAGACACACACCTTGGGACACATTGCCAGGCAACAGTCTTACCCTGCGGAATGGGGGAGGGGAACTGACCTTTCTAGTATCCAGCTCATCTTCCTTCTCAACAACTGACAGTAATGCTCTAGTTGGTTTTCTTGTGTCTAACTGGTCTACCTCAAATACCAATTCTCCAAGCACACCATTTGCTAGCTCGCCAGCTCTTCAGAACCTGAGATAAACTTCACTGATAGCTGAAGTCAAAACTAAGCTTCTGGGATTTGAGGTGCAGCTTGACTAGCATATTCAAGGCCCCAGGATGCACTCCTAGCACCTCAAAAGTAACAATAGTGAAGGCTCATCCCACCTCCTTGGTTATCTTACGTTGGTCCTTTTATAGCTTAGATGTCACCTTATTTATTGTATTCTTCACTTCTACTCAAGGCAGAAGCTTCCAGTTACAGGCAGGCCTGCCTTTGCACCACACCTCAAAAACCACACCAATGCTAGTCTTGTTTTTTCCCCATCCAACACCTCTCTCCATATTTTTTTTATTTTGTGTGTGTATGTGTGTGTCTGTATATACCAAATGTATGCCAGGCAGTAATCTAGATTATACAGATACAGCAGTGTGCAGGGAGGGACAGAAGCAAAGGAAAGAGGAAACCTTGTTTTTCTAGAGCTAACATTTTACTGGGGGGCAGAGAACAGTACGAGGTGAGCTCAGATGGTAAGGTGCAGAGACCAGTACTTCAGGGAAATGAAAGGATGCCAGGGCAGGTGATAGACACACAGGTCATGTCCCACCAAGTCACCACTGATATTATATACAAAAGGGACACATCCAGATATGTGGAAGAAAGAATTCTGGAAGAGGGAATCTCAGAGGCTGAAGGTCTTGAAGGTTCTAGTGCCAATGTTGGAGACACAGAAAGAAGGCGGCTGCAGCATGAAGGAGAGTGAAGGAAGATGGGAGCAGAGAGGCCACAGGCTTCGGGGAGTCAAGCACGTGGCCCTGCAGATGAGTCTAATCACCCATTTCTAGGAGACACGTGCGAGGGCCACTGGAGGGTTTCGGTAGAGAAGTGCAATGAGTCATCTTTCAAAGGCGAGTGGCTGTTTCAGGATGAAGAGATATGTATGACACATTCTTGTGTCCCCAACACCCACTGCATACAAAGCTATCTGCTTTCATCTGACACCTGCAGTACCCACATGCTATTAGGCTCATGTAAAATCAACTTTGAGATTGTCTTACTAATCCCCCGCTGTATGAGTCTTCTGAGGATCCATAAATCAGCAAGGTTTAAAGAGGAAAATGTGATGTTGCAAGCATAGCAAGCACCTGATGAAAGGACTCAGGAAAGGCTACAAAGAGGCTGCAGCTGCTTTCCTTCTGTCTGGAACTTCATCACCAGTGCCGAGGGCCCAGAGAGCACAGAGGCGCGAGGTATTAATTAGGGTGGACAGACTGCGGGCACTAACCACTTACACTGCTCTGTATGAGAGGGCACTCGGCAGGAAGGCACTGGTAAAGCTCACATACCATTTCAGCTTAAAGAGACAAGCGACAGAAGCTACAAGGAGGGGATGGCACCTACAGCATCCCTTAGACTAGGGGTTACCCGGGAAACTACCGTACTTTCCATCAGCTGCTGCCCCCACTGTGAGCCAGGCCCTCAGTGCTTCCCAGAACCTCTCAGAATGTCTGCACTTTCCCTAGTCTTGGACACATGGACCAGGAGGGCAGCAGAGTATGCCACTGTTCAAACCTTTGCCGCACCTAGCGTACAGCTGTCTGTGGACACTTCGGGTGGCACTGATTATGTGTGAAGCACGATTTTAATGAGATAATCTGTGGGCTCATTCTGAAAATAGAAATGAATTCTTACTTGTAATTGCAGAAGGGCTATGGAGGCATAAAGGGCTGGAAGCAGGGGAGTGGAACAGAAAGCAGGCATGATAAAAATGGCACCTGGGTCACACTCCACAGCTGGGTAAGAAACAAAGCTAACAAGGTCTGTTGGTTTAACTTTGCCAACCTCATAACTTATACTGGAAGAAAATAAGTTCAGTAGTTGAAGACTTTTTTCATGGGTTGTTCCTTAGGAAGATCTGGGTGGAAGGTCAGAAAACCTGCTCCTGTTCAAGGAGAATAAACAACTGACTGGTGAAAAGAGGCGTACACTTGGCAGGTGTCTGCAAGCAAGTATTTCAGAGCATGCTTATGTCTACATCTAGTGACCCACCAGCAGGCTTGTTAACAGAAACTTTAGAAATCTACGCCATGTCAGCATATTTGGTGCACAAAAGGAGCAAACACTAGAATTACTTCGTTACAACTACATTCACATAGCCTGGGTAGAATAACCAAAAACTGTCTGAAGAACAAGGACATATGCCAGGCATTTGTAAGGAACCTAATCTACTGGTCAAAGTCTAAAGGAGGGACGAAGAAACTGTGAAGAAGGGTGACAGTCTTTGGGAAATACTATACTTTGAGACTTCTGTAACATAGTTCCCATCTTTATTTAAGCACCAACTAAAAAAAAACATTATTATTGTTGTTGTGTGTGTGCATGTGCCCTGTGCCTGTGTGTTTAGGCCAGAGAATAGTTTGCAGGAGAAGCTTCTGTCCTTTATCATGTGGGTGGTTCCCAGGAGTCAAACTCTGGTCATCCATCAGTCTTGGTGATGTGCCTTTACCTGCTGATTAATCTTGCCAGTCTGTTGCAGAATGTTTGTTCAACTATGCAAGTGAGTTGCATTTGTTTATGTTGCAGAATTATTTGTTTAACTATGTAAAGATGTGTTACATTTGTTTGTACTGCGGAATATTTGTTTAACTATGTAAAGGTGTATTGCACTTGTTTGATTATGTAAAGATGTGTTGCTGTTTTACCCTGCCTCCTTAAGGCACCTGACTGGTCTAATAGAAAGTGGAACCAATAGTGAGGGAGGAGTTATAGATGGGATCTGTGGGCAGGGAGAATAAGTAGAAAGAAGAATTTAGGCTCAAGGAGAAAGAAAAGGAGACAACAAGTGCCAGACAGACAGACACAGAGGAAGCAGGAAAGTAGGACATACAGAATGAAAGAAAGGTAAAAGGCCCCAAGGCAAAGTGTAGATGAATAGAAACAGGTAAAGTTAAAAGAGCTGGTGGGACAAGCTAAGCTAAGGTCAAGCACTCATAATTAATAAGTCTCTGTGTCTTTATTTGGGAGCCGGGTGGCGACCCAAAGAACATGTCAACTACACCAGCCATTAAGTCTGCATAAATCTGGCTGTAAATATTTATGTGGGACTCCTAGCCATAAGTGGTTCATATTAGAGGCAGATCGCCTTGGTTTAGTTCCAAAGAAGTGAATGACCTGTTGGCATCTGTTGGTCTCACTGATGACACTGTGGCATCAAGGACATTCATCTGTTAGGATGACTCCCAGTCAATAAATGCTACTGATAAATGAACAACATACGTTTAAATAGAATGGTTATGAGTATTTTCAGGAAACAAACTCTTCACTCTAGAAAGAAAGGGGATGTCAATGACCTCATTAGTCAAGAACTGCAGCTTATTCAATTTGATATTCACGCTGGCATCTTGAAAATGTCCAACCTATATAATTTTAAAATAGAAAATATTGAAGTCAATGGCATTAATTTGTCATACCTAAACTATTTGAAAAATGTTCCTCATTAAGAAAACAAACAGCAACTGAGCACTTACAGGAAAAGAAGGACTAGGTAAAGTAATTTAAAAAATCACAAGGTGTTAAGACAAAGGGTGGAAAATAGAACAAGAAATCAACTGCTAGATAAGAAACATTTGTTTTTTCTATCCTAAAACTGCAGAAAAATTGCAAAGCCAGGACTCGACTTGAGAGGTTTTTAGATAGAAGGTACACTCCTTATGAGTCAGTCCGAACTAGAAAGGATTTTTCACCTATTTCCCCACATTTTCCCTGAAATTTCTCAGAAAACTCAATTCTGCTTCAGTCTTTTATTATCTGGTAAATAAACTGAAAAACTGAACACATTTCCACCATGAATTGACCATTATTCTTCTAACAGCAAGTAACTTATGGAACTCCACCAAGCAGAGGATGATTCCAGCCAAGAACAGAGGAGCCTGTTTTTGCATCTTTATCCTATTTTGAGACCTTATTATTTTATGAATGGATGTCTGTGCACCATGCCTGTGCATCAGATCCCTTGGAACTGGAGTGATGGTCATGAGCCACCATATGGATGCTGAAAGCCAAATCCAGGTTCTCTGGAAGAGCAGCCAGTACTCTGAACCACTTAACCAGCTATTCTCAACCTGTAGGTCATGACCCATTTGGGGGCTTGAATGAGCCTATCATAGGAGTTACCTAAAACCATTAGAAAACACAGATACTTGCATTACAACTCATAATTGTGGCAGTATTACAGTTATGAAGTACCAACAAAAATAATTGTATGGTTGGGGGTCACCACAACATGAGAAAATGTATTAAATATTAAAGGATTGCAGCATTAGGAAGGTTGAGATCTACTGGCTTAAACCATGGTGCCTTTGTTGTTGTGGTGGTTAACAGGGACTGAATGAACCCAGGGCTCCCACCATAACTAGATGACATTCTCCTACAGAACCACATAATAAATTTGTTTTTAAACATTAAGAATTATTTATTTGTTTGTTCTGTAAAATGAGCTGTGTGTGTGAACATGGGTGCATGTGCCATATGTATGGTGGTTGTCAGAGGACAGTCACGGATGTCAATCCTCTTTCCCATTTCCTTTGAGCCAGGGTTTCCCTGCTGCCGCCAGCTGGCTGCTGGGTTTCCAGGGACTCCACTGCCAACCTCCTCCCCAATATGAGCAATTGTGCTACAAACCTGGTTTCTCTAAAGCTCTAGGGATTCAAACTTGGGTCCTCACAATTTTACCTACACGTCATCTTCCTAGACTCTCATTTTAAAATGTGAGACGGGGTCTCGCTGAGCTGTCCGGGCTGGCTTCAAACATATAATCCTCCTGTACCAGCTCCCAGGTAACTAAAACTACAGCATTTGCCAGCATTCTCAGCTCAGTGTTTTGAAGAATAAAGTATTAAAATCAGCAAGTGATATTTCTTTCTTCCCTCCTTAGTCACAGAGTCTATGACTATTAAGCTAAGGGACAAGCACATCTACAAAATTTCTTGACTATATACATTAAGATACATCAAAGAGTTTCCTCTAATTGACTGTTTAGCTATTTCTTTAAAATGTTAATTTATTAAAATTTTCAATTTTACTTTAAATTACTTTAAAGTAATTTTAAAATATTACTTTTTCCAACAACATAAGCCAATATGAAAATACTCAAGCCCAGTGTTGCTGTCAATATTTAATAAGACTATTCTTTAAAAAGCTTTATATACTTCAAGTACAAGTATCTCAGCAAACCAGAGCTTTGCTCTATGTACAAGACTGTGCCCAAAGCAAAAACACTCAATATATAATTTTAATAATGAAAACTTACAGTATTAGAAACCAGGCCATGTGGAGAAAAAAACAAATCATTTAGGTGAAAGGGTAACAAACACTCATTGAAGGATAATGCAGCCTTCAGGGGAAATGTGCATATGAATAAAGTTTATGACTCTGGTTCAGTGCCTCTGCAGAGAAAAATTTTAGTTTATTTTAAAGCTGCCTATAAATGCTTTCAATATTGCAACATGAATTATTTATAGAAAAGTATGAATTTAACTTGAAAGTTACAATTTTATTGAAGGATCTTAGGAATTATGAGGGGAGTCAGGAATATATCACTTTATGTATGTAATATTTGGGCAATTCTTTAATTATATAATTTCCAGAGAAGTTAAGATTTTCTATTATCTGACCCAAGAACACACCTTTCTGTTCTTTTTCCTTCTCAGCCTTAAAAAAGGAGAGTGAGATACTCCTTTCGTTTTAAAATTTACACAGAATGGCTCTTAAAGTTGACAGTTGATAAACATTATTCCTGTAAGACACAAGCTCTAGTTTAAAAACCAGGAACATGCCTCAAGTTAGTAAGCCATTTCCTGATGTTCCTGAAGTTAACAGAGTATTATGAGCAGAGCGTTTGATGTGAGGTTTGCTGGAGTAGAACCATGTGTTCCACTGAGAACATTCAAGCAGATGCTGTATTTAGATGATTCCTTTTAACCAATTTTTTGATTAGTCCTTAATGATGCAAGGACTCTCAAGGGGGCCACGGAATGCTTGAGCATTGTTTGTAGTCTATCGTCTTTGAGCTTTTCTATTACGAGAACTAAGAGAAAATTACCCTGACTTACAAATCACGTTCAAACATAAAATAAAATTCTTAATTTTTAAGACGTCTCCCCCTACAACAGCTCAAGGGAAAGCACATTGCGGTACCAAAACTGAGTGAGGGTTTGTTTTCTAGGTCAGTGACTTGGAGAGCTGTGGTGACTAGGCTAGAACCTGGGTGCTCCTGGAGTAGTCAGTAGGCTTCAGTTGCATATGAGAAACTGTTCCATATCCCCTAACTTAACAGAACATGAATTCCTTAATTAGCATGAGAAGTGTCAATTTACGAACACTAGAGGGCAGTAAAGCACTGGAAGGAATATTTAAATTACAGGTCTAAAAGAGGTCAGTATATTTTTTTAAAACCAAAATCCTAACACTTTAATGAAGTTATTCGGTTTTATGCTGATGACATATAAAGCATTCCTTAGTACATCATTTTGGATGCTACTTACTTTGCAAAATCCAAGTAAGAAATGTGTCCATGATAAAACCCTGGTTTCATCTCGTTCCAGGTGGTTATATTCTTTACAAAGCGTACCTAAAAGAGGAGGACATACTCATTACCTCACTGCAACTCAAGGAAAACGATATCCAAGAGCAGCAAAACACCGCCCACTCAGGAGCAGGATCGAGTCCCAGAATTTCGATAATTACAGAGCTGGAAGACACGTGTGAAGTAAAGGCAGATAGTGAAATTGGTATGTACTAATTTACCACACCCAGGAACAGTGGAGTGCACTTACACAGGGTGGTAGGAGGGTGCAGGGGGTAAATCATGGATGCCAACTTGACTAAATTGGAATCAACTAATGGGCACAGCTGTAAGGGATTCTCTTGGCCAGCTTATCTGCTGTGGGAAGATCCATACTAGATGTAGGCAGCACCCTTGGGTGGCACCTAGATGGGAGGAGGATGGGGAGAAGGCTGTATTCGCCTCTCTGCCTTTGTACCTCACCTGTTCATTTACCCTGTAGCTGCCTGTACCACTGCCGCTACTATAACTGCCTGTAGCTACTGCAGCTGCTGCCTTCTTTTGCAGATGTCAGAACCCAGATTCTTCAGGCTTCGAATTTGGACTGAAAATGAATTGCTCTAGGCCCTCAGGGCCAAGCTGGAACTCCTCGTGGACTCAACAGTTACAGGGTCGGCTACTCCAGGATTTACACAGATATTGAACTACTTGAGCAGCATCACATAAGACATTCTAATACTTGCTCTCTTTGATAGTTTATATGGTTGAATGGGTCTGTATCTGTGTGTTTCTGTGCACATGTGTGCAGAAGCCATGAGAGGGTGTTGGGTCTCATGGAGCTACAGTTATAGGTGATATGACCTGCCCCATGTGGGTGCTGGGAACCAAACTCAGGTTTTCGGAAGAGGAGCAAGCACTCCTAACCAATGACCCACCCAAACACAATTCACTTTTACTATACATGCATATACATAAGTGTGTGTGTGTGTGTGTGTGTGTGTGTTCATTCTGCTGATTCTGTTCCTCTAGAGAAGCCTGCCTGTCTTAATTAGGGTTTCTACTGCTGTAATATAAAATAGCATGATTATAAACAACTTAGGGAAGAAAGGATTTATTTCACAGACATTTCCACATCACAGTCCATCATCAAAGGAAGTCAGTGCAGGAACTCGGCACAGCAGGAACTGATGCAGAGACCATGAAGAGTGCCCTTTACTGACTTGTTCCTTCTGACTTGCTCAGTTTGCTTTCTTAGACACCCTAGGACTACCTGTGGGTGTGGTGCTGCCCACAATGGGGTAGGCCTAAACTCATCATCATGAATCAAGTAAATGTGCCCATACCCCCACAGACTTGCCTGCAGGCCAATAATGAGTGTGTTGTTCCCAATGAGCCTACTCTATGTCAAGTTGACATAAAAGTATCAACGATATCCCATCAACAACATGCACTGAAGTTTGCAAGCAACATTTCAATGTAAGAAATTCAGTGTGTGTGTGTGTGAATTTAAAAAAAAGGGGGGGTCTCATGAAACTAAGGCGAGCCCAAAGCTCATTGTGTATCCAAGGATGACTTTGAATTCTTGATACTTCTGCTACCACCTTCCAAGGGGTTTCAGTTGTGTTTCACCATATCCTGCTCATTCCATATATTAAATATTTTCTTTTTTGATAATTATTCAAAAAGCAATTATAAAAAGACATTTCTATTTATGCTTCAACAAATTAAAATATGACTACCAAAATGATTAAAGATGATGATTATAAGCAGATTTTAAAGACCGGACTTATGAACTAGTTCAAATTAAAACATTTAACATATCCAAATATCTAAAATGTCCTTTTAACTTTAAAAATGATGCATGTATATGTGTCACTGCACGCGTCTGTGCAATGTGAGCGTGGCAGCAGGTGACCACGGAATCCACGAGAGGGCTGGATCTCCTGGAGCTGGTGTTATGGACTGTTGTGAGTGCCCGGGAACTGAACTCAGGGCCTATGCAAGACCAACATACACTCTTAACTGCTGAGCAACTCCCCAGCCCCTAAATACGTCTTAATTTACTAGAATTGGAGGTACATAAAAGTTAACACGAAAAATTCTGTAAGTGCACATTAATTATTTAAAAAAAAAAGAATTGAGAAGACAACTGGTTAAAGAGTTTGAGTGCCAGCAGCTCCACAATTTCTCAAAGGCAGTTAGTCTGCACAATAAGCCGGAACTGGTCAGGACTCCCTTCTGGAGATGAGATACTCACATCAAGGCCACTGCTCTCCACTGCAGGGATGGCAGGCTGCGATACCAGTCCCAGAAGACCAGCGTCCACACTGCTGACACCATGTCAGCCTTTTGTCTACATCAGACCCGAGTTACATGGCCCTATCCTACAGCATCTGACCTTGGGCTTCTGTCATTGCCACAATAAGTGAGGACGAGTGCTTTTCTACAGGAGGCCTGATGGGAAGTTAGGAAGGAGCACGACAGGTGCAGTTCACAAGTCAGAAAATGTCCACAGGATAAAACAAGGTCCTGGGACAGTTTAGGCTTAAGGGGACACATTATTAACTGATACAATGAGGCAAATGGTAGTAACATTAAGAGCCACATACATACGTGTATGTGTATGAGGTTCTTGTGTTCTTTCCTATTCATTCTTTAAATTCAGCACCAAACAGAATAAAAATATAAAATGGCAAGTGAAAAATAAAGTATTAGATAATCCAAAATCATGCACAACATGAAATGTCTATAATACTAATTATGTTGGGTCCTATGTAAATCAAGTATGTCTACCAAAAATGAAGAGGGACTGGAGAGATGGCTCAGTGGTTAAGAGTACTGGCTACTCTTCCAGAGGAAGAGGAACCTGGATGAATTCTCAGCATCCACATGGCAGCTCACAACCAACCACCTGTACTTCCAGTTCCAGGGGATTTGATGCTCTCTTCTGACCTCTACAGTCACCAGTCATGCACATGGTACACAAACATACATGCAGGCAAAACACTTAAAATACTCTCATTAAAAAAAGAGGAGGGGGAGGAAGGAGAGGAGGAAGAAGAGGAGGATGAAGGGAGAAAAGAGGTAATTTTCCACAGTGTAAGACATGCTCAGAAACTCAGATGTTTTCCAAAAGTGGTGCTTGATGAAATTCTAAGGAAATGCTGCTGGAGAAGGTAGATGTCAGAGAGAACCAGAGCACACAAATATGGAGTAGAACATGGTAAGAGACTGACAGAAATAGAGTCAGACATACACTCGAAACATCCTTACACCCAGACATTCCTAAGGACGGTCAATATAAGCCTGATGGAGGAGGGTCATCTGTTTATGTGTTATTTTTATTGGTTAATAAAGAAA
>LOJH01026467.1:0-18389 GCA_001685095.1 Ellobius talpinus
AAAAGTAGAGAGACAGTTTATGAAGAAAGAAACCGCACGTCCGGAGTGGAAGGGGGGTTAGTGAGCTGAACGAAGGAAAGCCTTGAAACTGTTGGGGCCCAAGGCGTGCAGCCCTCTAACTGTGCCCACACTCCTGCATTCTCTGCTTGTATGTGAAATCTCGTGTGGGAAAAGCTTCCAGCCTTGGTGCGATCGGGTTTCTTTCGTCTTGATGCTTCCTTCTCCACTCAGGACACTCTGGAGGGCACGTCTTCCACAGCAGCGCCCCACCAGCCTCTTTCTAGAATTTAATAACTACTTTCATTTTCTAAAAATCTGCTTAAATTCAGCTTATTTTCTTCAGCTTTCCATACATGAGCTTCTTGCCTGTCTTCATTTTCCTCGTAGTATAGGAAAAGCTAGTCAGAAAACAGAGTTCTCTGATCAAATAGAGCTGAGCATACCCAGCTCCCGGGTAACAATGCAGACATACAATGTTTTGTTCAAATCTAAGCTAAATTGTTTGTGCTCGCATAAGAAGACAAAAGCACCTCAGATGTGCTCCTCAGGCACTGTGCGACTTTTCTGTGAGACGGTCTCCTTCTGTGCGACTTTTCTGTAAGACAGGGTCTCCTTCTGGCCTGGAACTTGCTGGCCAGCGGGCCTCCCGGACCTGCCTGTCTCTGCCTCCTCCACACTGCAATTACAAGCACATGCCAACACTCCTACCTTTTTTGTGTTTTTAACATGGGTTCTGGAGACTGAATTCAAGACCTCGTCTTTTCAAGGCAGCTACTTGCGTCTAGGCATATGTCTTAACGTCTGGGTTTTTATCAGACTGGTCACATAAACCTTACGACATTCCCTCCAGCTCTAAAAACAGTAAGGAAAGGGCTTATTCAATTTTCTGATTTCTGAGTGCTTCCTGGCCTCAGTTGTGATTTTTATTTCATCTACTGCTCCTGCTCCTCTTTCTCTTCCTGCACTTAATTTCATGGAGAAAATCATATCATGGTCAGATGCTTCCAGTGAGCTCTTCCGCTTGTTCTCTATGAAAACTATTTTAAATATTCCCCATATTCTCAAATGCTTGATCAATAGCTTTTTTCACTTACAACCCCCTTTTTCCCCTCCACCTTTTCAAGGCAGAAACCATGAAAAGGAAAATCCCTTTGGGGGGAGCCTGCACACTTATTCCACTCTATGCTCTGTCTAAGGCACTGATAAAGGAAGTCTTCTGTGCTACCCAGGATGAAACCCTTCCCCTGGACCTGGACCCAAGCATCTGCTTCCTAAGTACCTGACTTTATTCCACCCTCCTCCTGCCGCTCCCTTCTGTGGTGTGTTCTTCCCCTCTTAGATACAGTATTGTGGAGGGTAAAGGAGAAGCTACGGGTTAGACAGTGTCCGCTCTGAGCCTTCAGTGACCTGTCAACACGTGCTGCCCCGTCCTGCTCACTGGCGGAAGAGGAAAGAATTACTATTCCAAGTACCTCCGAGCAGACCATTTTTTGTGGGATGAGATGAGGGGAGAAGGTGATGTCTAAGTCCCTGCCCACTCCAGCATCGAGTGTGTTTCTGACTGTTTATGTACAGGTTGCTTTCTGTGCTTGCCTGCACTGTAACCTGGCCACAACTAAAGATACTTTAGCATTTTTGGTTGCTATTTTTTGATCTATTGTGAAGATAGCACAGATCATCACTGGATATTCGGATTTCTTCCAGTTTTCACTCTTCTGGGCATCCTTGAAGATGTGTCTTTGAACATCTTGATGTCTTCCCAAGAATAAATTCTTAATATAGAATGGCAGTTCTTAATGGGTTCTTATATATACTGCCCCAAAAGACCAATCAGAAATATTGTATTTATATTTTCTCATCAACAAACCTGCTCCCTGCCGTCCTTTCCAACAAATACCCATTTTTTTTAATGGCCTCCAGTGCCATAAGCAAAAGTAGCACCTTGTTTTGGTTTTCACTGGCAATTCTTTGCATCTGAGGCTTCTTTGCATTTTCTGGATAGGTTGGTAATTGACCATGAACTTGTTTTTACGTGGTTTTGACCTGTGTCTTATAACATACACTCTACTATGTATACATAAGATGCTATTCTGGTTTATCATTTGTCTTTCAACTTTTGGTAATTTAAAATCTATGCTGCATCTATTTCAGACATGTGCAGAGATAGAGGTGGACTGGGGGGCATGCTGAAGGAAATGTTCACAAACCTGTGTCACTCATTGGTGGCCAGCCTTGTTTCATAAATGATATTTAAGATTAAGTGTTGCTATGCTAAGCCTCAGCTTCTCTTTCTTTTCTGTAGTGATTTCTGCTTCCCTGTTAATGTGATTGTTCTGTTTCATGGCTTCAGATGTCGCACTGGCTGCCGTTCTTGTTCCTGTGCTGGTCATGGCTCTCACCACGCTCATCCTCATTTTAGTGTGCGCGTGGCATTGGAGAAACAGGTCAGTACCGAGCTTGTTTCCATGATTGATCCTGGGAGACACGCAGTGATCGGGAACATACCCTATATATGTAAAATAATGGAAGTCCAGTATAGTTCACCTGTTCATCTCCAAGGACAGTTAGTTCCCGTGGAGCTCTAATGGTAAGTGAGGTCTGCGCTGTACCTGTTGAGCTGTACATTAAGATAAACATACAGCTATTTGGTAACACTGAAAAAATTAGACTCACTGGTCTCTCTAACATGTTTAGCAGAGTTGGCTTACCAAAATAACAAACACTCATGTTTGGTGAGTGCCATATAAATGAAGTGCTGGGAAGACCATGAGAGTCAACCTGAAACCCTCTCTTCAGGAAGGGCAGCTTCATGTTTTTGCTTAAAGAAACAGGATCTACCCAGATAAAAGAAAGTAGATGTCTTAACGTTCAGTTTGCAAGAAGAAACTACCATAAAACAGGTGGTTTGTAAATCAAATTTCCTTGTGGTTCTGGAGGCTGAGAATTGGAACATGAAGTGCTGGCAGATGAGTGGCTAGCGAGAGACCCCTTTGTGGTTCAGACAGTGGAGGAGGGACAAACAAGCGCCCTTCAGCCTTTCCTAGGGATACTGATTCCAATGAAGTCATGACCTGATCCCTCCTAGAACCCTACTTCCCAACACCATCACCATGTGGGGTTAGGATTCTAACATCTGAATCCTCGAGAGACACAGGCATTGGGTCTTATCACAGTTAATAGTCTAAACTGGGCGAGTTGTTTAAGTGAGACGGTAGACAGGATAAGCACTGAGTCATCTATGAGCCTGGCATGGGGGTGTACCGATATAACTGTGGAGCTGCACTCTGAGCTTGGATCAGGAAGGGCTTTTGGGGTTTGTTCTATAGATTAGAAAAGTATTTCGTGTTGAGGGAATGGTTATAGTCAGATGGCTGTAGAAAATGGCAGAGTTTGTGAAGTCTGGGTCAGGTGAATAGTAGAGAGGTGAGAAGAGGCGTTCAGATGAATTTTGAAGCCAGTTGGTCGGGCAGGTGTGCAGCCCAGCACTTGTTTTACAGCGTGTCAGAAGGATGCAGGACGTTGTATTTGAGGGCAGACACGGCATCATTCTGGCGTGCTGTTAGATTTCTGGCTTTTGGAGTTTGACTAGTAGCGATGCCATGAGATAACAGCAGGAGGGACAGGCTTGATAGAGAAAGAAGATGACTTCATTTAGTCATCCAATTCAACAATACTGTATTTGAATATTTGGTTGTGACCTTGTGCCAAGTATTGACCCCGTGCTAGAAGATCTGTACATCCTAGCAGGCAACGTAAGTGGCTTGAGCTCTTTAGGATCTCAAACAACAAATCACACAGCTATGTGTATCCTCATTGTGAAGCAGAATAATTTCTGCTTTCTTGATGGCCTGCCTGTAAACACTAACTTACGTTTGATTAGATTTGCATGTTTTTCTCTCAATTGCCTTTCATTTGCTAGGCTTTCTCTGTAAACGGCTCTAAGTAGTGATTCTTTTTTGTTTTTTATAATATTTTTAACTGAGAATTGCATAATTACATTGTGATCATACTCACCCCCACCCCAACTCCTCCCAGATCCACCCTCCCCTTATTCCATACCCACCCAACTTTGAGTTCTCACCTATCCAACTTAATCAGTGTTTGTCTTCTCTTGGTTGTGTGGCCATCCACCTACCAGGGGCCACAACCTTGAAGAAAACTAATTAATTCTCCCTCTTCAGATAGCTTTTAATTATCAATGACTCTTCAGAGGGGGTGGAAATTCATGAACACGTCCCTTCTGTTTGCTGGAATTTGATCTGGCTTGATCTTTACATTTGTATATTGGGTAAATAGATACACACGTACCATGCTGCACGTGTGGGAGCCTGTTTTTCTCTTTGCACCCTATGGTTCCAGGGTTCAAAATCAGGTCCTCAGGCTTGATGACAAGCCCCTTTTACCTGTGGAACCATCTCCCCAGCCCAAGTGAGATTGTCCCTTGTATCAGGAAATGTCCTTTCACTGCTGATTTCCTTATGTAAAGGGCTCTTAGTAAATAGTGATTCTGAGCAGAGACCAGTTCTCCTGGTGAGGCCAAATGAGAATTCTGAGGTCGGGAGTAGACTGGGAATGGTCTTATTCATTGCACCTGTGCCTTTTTCTTCTTCCCAGACTCTGTAGAACCTTCCAGGCCTGCAGAAACATTCTCCTCCTCCACCAGTCACTGTTAGTGACAGTGTTGTTTGCTGGGATTGGGTGAGGATGGCTATAGAGTTAAGAGTATGACAGACTCAAAATTTATCTGTGCCAAAGGACCACATGCTCCTAATAACTGGTATCTGTGCTACCCTTTGGGAGATTTTTACTAGAGAACTCACTGTTTTATGATTTTTGTTTTCAGAAAGAAAAAAACCGAAGGCACCTATGACTTACCACACTGGGATCGGGCAGGTAACTTGTGAGCTTAGCTTCTCTGTCCAGTCAGAGAGGAATCTTTCCTCTGCTGGGTATAGTGGAGGAAAGATGTTCTCAGCCCTTAGTGATGATGCCTCAGTTAGAAGCTAACATGCTCTCCTGGAGTGGAGAGATGGTTCAGTGGTTAAGAGCACTGGCTGCTCTTCCAGAGGACCCAGGTTCAATTCCCAGCACCCACATCTTGATTCATAACTGTCTGTAACTCCAGCTCCAGAGATTCTGGAACTCTCATACAGACATGCATGCATATAAAACACCAATGCACATGAAATAAAAACAAATAAGTTATTAGAAAAAAATTAACATGCTCCCACCATCTGGTTTGTAAAGTGATTAAAGAGAAAATGTAAATTTCTTGCAACACCCATCATTATCTTTTCCTCTGAAAAGTTGGTCTTTTCCTGTGATTATTCCTCTTGAGGAGACCAGCCAGGCAGTGTTAATCCCAGCACTTGGAGGCAGAGGCTAGTGGATCTCTGTGAGTTCAAGGCCATCCTGATGTACAAAGAGAGTTCCAGGATAATCAAGGCTACATATACAGAGAAACCATATCTCAAAAACAACCCCCCAAAATAAACAAAAAAAAAAAACAGGAAAAGAAACAAGACCCTGAGTCCTAGGAACAGTGTATGTATGTGAGTCTGCCGTGGTGCTCACCAGTGGAATCAGTTCTTTAAGAACCCATGAAGGCCTTGGTCATCTGAATTCCTAAAAGTCCCCTTCCTAATTTAACCACTAGGGAAAAGGCCAATGCCATGACCAGAGTATAGCAGGCCACTGGCTAAACAGTCCAGCCTAGGGACAGCTAAAAGGTGGGAGGTTCTGAGAAAAACTTTTTTAAAAACACTGAGGTGGCCCTGTCTGACCATGGATTAGTAGTGATTTGTTTCTGCATGCACATTGGGTAGAGACTGCTGCTAGGCATTCTGTCAGCACAGTCACTGCAAACATGAACCTGGTTTCTATAGAACTGGTCTCTGTAAGTAACTCTTGGTCCCTGGCTTACAATCACAATGAAGGTTGGTGGAAAGGCGTGAAACAGTTTCTCCCTGCCAAATCCGTGGAACATGAGGAGACGCCAGTTCGCTACAGCAGTAGTGAAGTTAGTCACCTGAGCCCGAGAGAAGTCACCACAGTGCTCCAAGCTGATTCTGCAGGTGAGACTAGGAACACTTACGCTCGCTCCAAGGACTTTAGGATTTACAATATGTTTGATGTTTTTCATATCTTAAGAATAATCTGTGTTCTGGGGCTGGAGAAACAGCTCAGCACTTAAGAGCACTTGTGGTTCTTGCTGAGGACCTGAGTTCCATTCCCAATACCCACACAGTGGCTCACAACCATCTGTAACCCTAGTTCTGGGTGATCAGACTCCTTCTGACCTCTACAGGCACACACATGGTACACAGACATGCATGTAGGCAAACATTCATGCACATAAAGATTTTAAGATAAACTATGTTCTGAAGGTTAACTTTTTCAATCTGAAGGTTAACTTTTTCAAACGATAACCTTGAGAGAACAAATCATTTCTGCTTAGATATTTTGTTCATAAAACTGAAGCATTGCTTTCTAAAGACACTGGGTATTATATCTGTTAGCCTGAGGGGTTGATTTGCTAGCCCAATAAATAGGCAAGCCCAGGTCTCAGTGAGAGACAAGGTGTACAGGTCGTAAGGAATAATACCCACTGTTGACCCCTTACCATCATATGGACAAATGAATGCCAATACACAAAATAATAAAAGATCAGGAAAAGCTGAGAGACAGGGCATCCTGCTGTCCTAGTACATGTCCATTCTAAGCATTTCCCAATAGTTTCGAAGGGAAGAAGAGGTGATGTTTCCTGAGACTAATACTTAACTCCATTAAGAAAACACTTACTTCTGTGCAGGTACTGCTTGTGAGTCTAAAGAACAAATACTTGATGCAAAAAGATGGAAATGAAACCTTCTGTTGTGTCAGGTTACTACTGAGATACTAGATAACATACTCATTTTTCAGCTGGTCCCTGTGGGTGGGGATTCTATAGCTTTGCATTGATAAAGACAACAGTGCCGTGATGTAAGGTGTGGTTTTGATGTAACCTGTAGCTGTCACCTTAAAGTATGTACTCTGTTTTCATAAGATAAGCATCTCATTGTGTCTTGTACAACAGAGTATGCACAACCCCTCACCCACCTTAAAGTATGTACTCCGATTTCATAAAATAAGCATCTCATTGTGTCTTGTACAGCAGAGTATGCACAACCCCTCGTGGGAGGAATCGTCAGCACGCTCCATCAGAGATCTACATTTAAACCTGAGGAAGGAAAAGAAGCAGGCTACACAGACCTGGATCCTTATAACTCTCCAGTACAGGAAGTGTACCACGCCTATGCTGAACCGCTGCCCATCACGGGGCCTGAGTATGCAACCCCGATCATCATGGACATGTCAGGGCACCCCACAGCCTCAGTTGGTCTGCCCTCCACGTCTACTTTCAAAACGGCAGGGAACCAACCTCCTCCCGCTTTAGTGGGAACTTACAACACACTTCTCTCCCGGACTGACAGCTGCTCCTCAGGCCAGGCTCAGTACGACACCCCGAAAGGTGGGAAGCCAGCCGCTCCCCCAGAGGAACTGGTGTACCAGGTGCCACAGAGCACCCAGGAAGTATCAGGAGCAGGAAGGGATGAGAAGCGTGATGCTTTTAAAGAAATCCTTTGAAGGTGGTGCTGCTTTTTACGAAGCATCCATTTAAAGCACATGGCTTTTTAATCCGTAGTGTAGTAATAGTAGAATGTATTATGTATCTGTCACTGAAGTGGTTAGGGGAATGTGGTGACCGAGGTACAAGAAACTACTTACCTTGCCATCTTGCTTTAAAGGTGTTACTGTGTGGCACAGTTCCTGCTTGCCTGTTATATTTCAAACATCCTGTTTGTTACTACTGTAAAACACTATTTTTAATACCGAAAAAGCTCCCTATAATGCACTTCAAAGAACCTAAAAATCACTGAGTATTTATTACCAATGCTGCAGGTACATTAATGAACTTGAGATGGTTCCATAAGCCTTGCTGGCAATAATGCATGGTACTGTTCTTGAAATTATCAAATGGCTTGAAATTCTCCCTTTGTGAAAGGTAGGTACTAACTATCATGTTCTCCTCTTTCAACCCTGTATTCCTGTCTGCAATCTTTTTTCTCCACAACAGCGGTCCATACCATCGTCATAGCTATAGCCATGTGCACTGCTCTGTGTTTCCCTAAGAAGGTGCATAGCTGGAGCACCCGGCCTTGCAGTAAGCTGGGTGACTGACTTCTCCTTTGGTAACACTCTTTTAACACCAGGTGGCTCAGGACCTGATCTCACCTCTGCTCATCCCATCCAGGACCTTTTGTGGCCTCGCTCTATCCTGTGTTTATAAATGCTGGTGGTCCCTTTCAGTAGGCAGTCTTTAGGTCTTCTTCCCATGGAAAGGGCCGCTTGGTCCCTCCACTCCCCTCTGCAGAGATATATAAATTACCTTAGGGAAAAAATTGAAGGGAGACTAAACTTAATTAACCTCCTTGGTTTTATTTACTTAATTAACCTCCTTGGTTTTATTTACACACAAGCCCAAACACAAAAATTTTCTCTAAGTCCCAAGGTATTTTATAATTTTAATCATAGTTTGTTCCTATTTTCTTCAGTAAACTATTACAAGAAAAAGAAAAAGAAAACCAGTATGAACCAGACCTGATGGCTCAGGCCTGCAATCCTAAGACCTGGGAGGCTGAGGCATGAGGATCCCAAGTTCAATGCTTTGAAGTCTAAGTTCAGGATGAACCCAGGCTACTCATAAAATCCTGTCTCAAAATAAGAAAGGGGCAGGGATATGTCTTAGTGGTTTGTGCTGTTACTACAGTAAGTGTGATGCCCTAGATTCAGTCCTAGTACTAAAAGAGAAAAGAGGGTCAACATGCATTCTTCAGTTCTGTGTAATTCTGTGGAGAGAGGCCTAAGTAATCCTTTGTGTCAGACCTGGTTGACCAGTGTCATCACTTCTGAACTGTACACGATTCTCCCCAGCAACTTGTCACTGCTTGAGCATAACCTGCCCAGACTCATGTCACATAGGGTAAATTAGACATTGTAATGGATTAGCCTACAGTGCAGAAACCACCTTCTGATATCTGTAGGCTGGCAAGATAACTGAAGAAGATGTAGACCTAAAGTTCCATATCCCTGTCCACAAACCTGTTGGTTGGCTTAGTTGTAAAGTATATCGGGCCATCGGGTCCTGGTCATTTTTCTCAGCTTATACCATCCAGGTTCTGCATTGCCAAACTTTACTAAATTTGGATAGTGGTAGACAGTATTGACTGTGCTGCTCCCTTCCATGAGTACATCAGTATTTTAAAACATTGCTTCAGAAACAGTTGTCTGTTTCTGCAGGTTCCCTGCCTCTGCCCCTCATATGATTTTGTTGCTTTTATTGTAATTTGCCTTCTGTTTTGCGGACTTTGAGGCACAATTTCGTTCATTGAAAAATCAATGCATATTTTGTTTCAAGGTAATGAAGCAAAAAGCATAGCTATTGAACTTGTACTGAAACATTTGAGAATGTGTAAAGCACACGGTGCAGTTGTCCCCTTTCAGGTGGGAGCAAAGTAAACCATTTGCTGTTTTATTTTTATTCATGCTTAGTAGGCAGAGTATAGTTTTCTTGAAGTCCGATTCCCATTGGAAGCTTTAAGAGAGACATTTTGAAGATGAAGTCATTTTCCCAAAGAAGCTTGCTATTTTGTGTAACTGTGTCTCAGATCATTTTCCCCAGAACATTTTTTAAATAAAACAAGGCCATGTTCTTGTATGATGCATATTGTAAGACTTGATTCATATTGCCACTGGGCTGTCTTCAGCTCTACCAATAGTTTTCATAAAATACCTGGTTATTTTTATATTTTTTTACTTTTCAGATGAGCTGAGCCTAATTCAAATGATTTTCTCTGGTTTTGTATTTATGTTTATGTAATATAGATTGTTTTTGGTTCTCAGTCACTTAATGTCTGATACAGAGCTTTGGAAGACAATCAAGTAAAATGTGAAAGGAACCTTTTCTTGACCAAACTCTTGATTTTTTTTTAATTCTTAGCTTGAAATACTCAATACTTAAGTCACTGTGGTTTATTCAGTTTTTCTTTTCCTGATAATACAATTATAAAAATATATAGACAGCAGTGTGGCAAGTTTGGCCTTTGGAGGTTTCAGAAAATTATACTGACTTGGCTGTTACTTGATCTTTGGAACCAGCACAGATAAAGATGTTAATTCTGGATTGCATTTTATTAAATGCTGTTTGTAGATCCAAGTAGTTCCTGTTGAATGTGCCAGGTCTAGTCCAGTTTAATTCATGTTTCACTATTTGCACTTTGCATTGAACAATGGGTTTATTTGCTGTTCACTTAGAGAATTTATACAGTCATGACGGTTATGGTGTGTTCTATGTGTGTGCTTCTCCTCTCTCCCTGTCCCAGAGACAAAGCATTAAATATGGTTGTGGCCACAAAGCTGTGGTCAGGGATTGAGCGAGAGCTTCTTTGCCTTGGCTCCACATTGTCACCTGGGGAGTAGAAAACTAAAGCAGACAAGACCACTAGAAAGAACCCAGAGACTATGGGGGACACCGGATGGTGTCCAGACCCTCAGTGGAGAATTAATGAAGCTCTGTATAGGGGCTATTAATTCTGCCTTTTGGTTTTGAACTTGAAAAGTCCCTAAACTGCAAACCTAGTGGGTTGGGTGGTTAGAGAGTTAGAGAAGGTTTAACTGTGGCACCAATTCTTATTTAGTCCAGCTTGTGTGTAGTTTCTCTTGTTTTCCACTTTTGGCACTGGGAATGGTAAAAATAAAACATGTATTGCAATACAGAGGAAGTAAAAATGGCTTGACTGTCAGTTATATTCTCCCAGAATGTATTTTCTTACCTCGGCATGTACTGTAGTCACTTGGTATTTGTATATGTTGCTAGAATTTAGGCTGTTGGAAATAGTGAGATTCTAATGTGTTTTTAATAAATTATATATGTGTGTCTTGCTCAGATTATTTGGATTAAATAAAACCTTTTACATCATACTCCATAAAATGCCAGATTTCTCAGCACTGACATCACATTTTTATGACCAAGATTATAGTGCTTAAAGCATCACTTCAAAATGCTCCCGTTGTTCTTTCTCCTTTGCTTCCCGTCACCTTCTCTGCCGCCAGCTCCCCCCTGACATACCATGAACATGAACCTGGGCAGCCCAGCTCCCTGTTGCCATGCAGTAAGAGGGAAACACCTCATGAACACGTAGAGTCTTCTAGTGCCCGCCTTCCACCTCTGAGTTACGAAGCTGGGCACTGTTCCAGTATGAGCTAGCCTCACTATCCATCCAACACAAGCTGGTTTTCAATATTGCATTCCTCCTTTTCCTGGAATTGAACTCTTCACGTGTACTCTTTAAGGAGGCAAGTTGGTTGCCAGTACCACTTACATTTCCAGTAATGCTTGCTGCTCCAAGGACAGTGACTCTTAGTCTCCTCAGATCTCCGATGGTATCTGAATCCATCCTTGCCACCTCTGCTAGTCTTTTCTCCTCCCTTCCTGCCCCCAGGAGCCTTTGGTTGTGTGTATTAACAATTGGAGACTGCTTCATAGGCTAACTTTTGTTTGTGGTTCATCAGACTTTCCTCCAGTGTACCTGAAGTGGCCCAGTAAATGTTTTAGTAAAGGCTAAATTTAGTCATGAAATGCTGACTTTTTTTTATACAAACAAACAGAATCAGCTGGAATCTTAAGGCTTTACTTTCATTGGTTTACTTTTCTAATTTGCTTCAAATAAACATTTAAGAGTCAACGGATACATTAAACTGGGAAAATACTTAAGTTTCTCATTCTTGACCTTATCCCTGCACTCTGGAGGCAGAGGTAGGCCCATCTCTGAGTTCAAGACCAGCCTGGACTACACTGTAGTTCTAGGCCATCCAGAGCTTACATAAACCTTAAATTTTAATTTTAAAAAATGATGTTGTAGGGTACAGTGGTACACAATTGTAATTCCAGAACTTGGGAAGGTGAGGCAAGGACCCAAGTTCTCAAGGCCAGCCTAGGCTACATAATAAGAACCTGCCTCATTCCCCCCCCAAAAAAAATCTCAGGATGCTCATCAAGGTGAGAGTGCTCATCTTATCATATATAAGAAAGACTGATTTACTCCCTAACACTGCAAGTTATTACTAGTTTAATTGCATGGGGAACTTAATTAAACCACTATGAACACCACACCATGGACTTCCAAAACCAAGTGGTTCTAGTTTCCTGCACCTGGCCCCCAGCCATACTGGCAGGAATAACAAATAATAAATAATTGTCTCAGAATGACATGTGACCATCAAAACTAGTGACATCAACTAAATCACCTAGAACTCTAAGATGAAGGAACTACAAAAAGGTATTTTAAAACACCTCAAAACACCAGCTTGTTTTAAACAACAGTCAAAACTTTACATAGTTCCCTGATAACTAAAAGGTTTGTTTTGTATTTCATAAATACATTCACAGAAATTAAGCTGGTGGTTATAAATCACCAGGCAGCAACAGACAATATATATAATAATTATTTGATGAGTTCATCCAACATATTTAAAAATAAACTAAAATTTTCAGTACAAAAATAAAACTAATACTATTTAGCATCATCTTTTGAATCTGTATGGTCAATCTTGAGTCAAGTTGATTACCATATTTTTCTCTATAATTCTCTTTAAAAAGAGCTGCTCTGCAGTCACATTGTGATATGCATTCTGAAAAAGAAAATGAAATAGGATTGTCATCAGGAAAATGTTTATGCTTAGAACAAATGTTGATCTTTTCCCTCCAGCCCTAGCTTAAACATTTGTCTCATGTTAGAAGAACAAAAGACAGCAGTAAAATTCATCATGAGTATCATTTCCCCAGCTGGGGTATTCAGAGGCTGTTTAGCAGGGCTGATTTCATGAGCTGTTACAATATATTTTATAGCAAATCACCCATTTCAAATTTTTAAACATAACATTTTTGTGTCATTTATGGTGTATCATTAATCTAAGAACTCTTAACAGTAGGAAATACCTTCTCATTCCGAACTGGACCCTCAGGATCAAGTCCACCAGCATCAGTGTCTGATGGAGAGGATCATGACTTGGTAAAGAGGTCTGCCACTTAGTCACCATGAAGTCTTTCATAGGGTTCCATGTTTCTAGACCACCTGTCTACTTAACTAAAAGTTAAGTAGTTAATTACTATGACCATAGTGATGATTTGGTGAATTCATGTGTCTCAAACACACCAGCTGATTATATTTAAATAGTGTAAAAAGGAAATCTCAAATAAGACTCTGTCCCTATTGGGGTTTGATGAAACAGCAGTCACCATGGGGCTATCCAAAGAATCTGAAACTGCTGCTATAGTAAAATGACCTCTGGACCAGGATCCTGGATTCAGCATTTGGGAGCTCAAAGGTGTGAAAGGGGACATGTGGATGACTTGGGAAAAAACTCAGTGTGTAAAGTACTTGAAGAGACCAGAGTTCTACCTCCAGCACATATGTAAAAAGCCAGGTGTGGTGGCGTACACTTGTGATCCCAGCTGTGGCTAGGTAATGACAGGCTGATCCCTGGGACTGGCTAGTCACTGCTTAGTAAATTCTGTACCAGTGAGAGACCATTAAAGAAACAAGGTGAGTTGCTCAGCCTAGATATAGTAGGGAGGGCCTTGGACCTTCTCCAAAGCAATGTGCCTTACCCTCTCTGAGGAGTGGRTAGGGGGGTAAGTGGAAGGAATGGGAGGAGAGGAGGGAGTGGGAATTGGGATTGGTATGTATAATGAAAAAAGATAGTTTTTCTTTTAAATAAAAAAATTAAGCTAAAATAAAAAGAATAACAGGGTGAGGAGTAACACATCACATTGGCCCGCACCCCCAGAGACACCCATACATGTGTGCACCTACAAACATGAACACATTACACACAATTCAGAAAAATTACCTTGTTCATCAAAGACATGGTGGCATTCCCATAGTAGTGTAAAGGACTGTTTGGGTTGTTAACGTTGTACTTGAAACCAGCAAGGTGAACTTCACTGCATATGTGAAATGCCAGTGTGAGGGCAATAATTCCTGTTGTGGGGTGTTTGGGTTTCTAAGAAGAAATCAGGAACTTAAAAATACAAATAAGCTACATTCTTCCCAGACATACCTAGTCTGATGAAAATGGATTTCTAAACATTAAAAAGAGAAATAGTTAAGCCATCATTATGTCCTAAGACTCAAGCCCCAAAGAGTACACAGTACTCTAAAAAGAACATAATATACTATGGCTAGTATCTTAGGAAGTCTCTAAAATACAGCTGTAGTTTTAGCTTAGAGAGCAGTTGTGAATTGAAGAGTATCCTGCTGTGGTTGTTTGACCAAAAGCAAAACATCGTTAACATGAGTCCAGCTGCTATGGAAAAGGCAAAGCCTTAGGAGAATTGAGACTATCAATAAAATGTAAGGATGCTCTGTTTACTATGGCCTCATGATCATGCCCCTTGCTCTTCCCAGCCTTTGAGATATGAGTACTCTAACACACTCCCACAATGGTTGCTACCTCCAGCATGTGTAGGACCTTTCAAACCTGAGCTAAGAGTTTCTTCTTCCTAAGTGGCATACCTCCGCTATTTCATGTAGCATGAAGCTAACACAGTGCTTGAGACAATTCTCTTTATTCTGAAAAGCTACCTCCTTGTCCTTGAAGCTATTCTGTACACAGGGCTGCTGGGCACCCACGAGTCATGCTGGCCTTGCTGTACAACTCTGAAGATGAGGTTGTAAGAAATGAATTATTGAGCCTTTGGAAAAAGAATCTATGAAGACCACACAAACACAAACACACCCTCCTCACTTTATTTTGCAACCTGTAAAACATCTGGTAATATCATTTGGTGTTTAATTTCTGCACACAGTTGTAGTCCTAACAAAATGCCATCTAAACCATGGTCCTTAGTTTCCAAAAGCTCTAATGTCCCTCGGTCCCCTTAGCTAGGTCTTTAGTTCAAAACTATGTGATGAAACATACATACCTGATCTTTGGGGAAAACTTTGGGAAAATGAAGCAGGTGATGAGCGGCTTCTCTGATAATGTACGGATCTAATATTCTGATTTGGTATAGCTTATAGATCAAGTTTAAGGCTGGCTTCTTCCAAAAACCATTAGTGTTCTGAAATAAAAGACAAAATGGGATGTTGTGAATACATTTTTTCTTTAAGGGGAAATACTGAAAGTAATTGGAACCAAATATTTTTGCCAACTTACTATGTTGGTACCACTAATTATTTCCAAGAGCCACCTTAAATCCTGTGGCTTAAAGACAATGAGAACTGCCGTGGTATTGGGATCATTGTGAGTGGGATCTGAAAAGACAGACTCTGGATAAAAAAGCCTGAAGGTTGTCCTTCTTCCAACATCCTCTTCATGTCCTAAAACAGGACCATTATTCATCCTGTGGATAGTAAGACAACAATATACAGAGGATGAGTGGAGTATGAGCCATTTTTGTCTGGTTCTGAGGCTTCAGAATTGAATGAGCATCAGTCATGATTCCTGCACTCAGAAGCACCAAGACAACTGAAAAATATTTTACAGTAATGACCAGGGAGATGATTCCTTTCATGAGACAGTCGTCTGTATTCGAAAACTAATTACGGCATCAGTCATTCAGTTTGATCTACACAGGACTAAAAGAAACGAGACTACAAAACCACAGAATTACTAGAGTTAGAAGAGACCTTGGTGGATAACCACACAAACTGACCTTGGATTTGTAATTAATGGCCCTGAATTCCTGAGAAAGTTATATGCCTATAAGCTATATAACCCAAAACTATATGGATGTGCACCATGTGACTGATGCACCTGAAGAATCACATTTAAGTTAGTATGAAGACCCACTGAAACTGTGTTCTGGGGCTCAAAAGCTCAGTGGTTAAGAGCATTTGCTCTTCTTCCAGAGGACTGGAGTTCGGTCCCCAGCACTGATATATGCTGGCTTCACAACCATTCCTAAATCCAGTTCTAAAGGATCCATTACCCTCTTCTGGTCTCCACGGGCAACAGGCACAAACATTCTAAAATTAACTATATAAAAATTCTGTATCACTCTGAGCACAATCAGACAAATTCCTTTGGCTACTGAACTATAAACAGTAAAAAGATCTACTGTTGGATCAGTGTATGCTTAAGGCCAATGTTAGACAATCACTGTTTGTACACACAGTATAAAGGCATTATATAAAAAGGAATGTTTTATTTCCAAAACAATGTCCCCTGAGAGGATAAATAGTATTTTACCCTTTTGCCACCAACTCTGTGTAATACAAGACACTTGCAGTAGCTTTCAAAAATGTCCCCATGGTGTTCCCTACAAAGTCTTGCCGAGGTTCTAAAAATTATCAGAGTTAAACATCTGCAAGTGGGAAAGAGGAAAAAATCCATTTGTTTTATAAATTACCACAGCTCCTTCAAAATGGGTAATAAACAGGAAGTAAGATGACCTTGCTTTGCAGAAATCAGCTTGTAACCCAGGCAGTGTCCAGGCACACTGCAAGGTCTTCCCAGCATGTGGTCTGGTCACCATGTACAGTGGCTACTTAAAGCTACCTCTAACATACGGGGCAGGGGGTAGGTTAGGGAGGGGGACACAGACAGGGAGAGAATTTTACCCAGATAACAACTTTAGCTCCCCTTCCATTCAGACAGCAGAGATAGAAAAGATTCCCCTCATACTATGATTAAGGAACTATTGGTAGCTGTAACAATTGCATAGGTCTCCTTTTCATTATAGAAAATGAATCACCCTTGAACTCTTGACCCCGGGGCCTCTTTTTATCCCACCAGCTTCATGACTCAACTACTTTAACCTTATGCCTTCTTAGATTCTGTAATCACCTCCAGGGTCCAGTTCATTTTCAACTGCTCGGAAGATTTCTCAATAGTTGACCATACTGGTTTCTCCTGCTTATCTTTCATTCTCTCCTCAATTCATTCCAGTTGGGCATCTTGCCATCTCCCGCCTGAAGCTTTGATCAAGGGTGACAGTGACTGCTGGGTAGACAATCCAGCTGCCCCGTCTGCCCTTGCACAGCTTTTCATCATTGGGCCCAGCTGACCCCTCTTCTGAAACACGTTGCCTTCCTATTGGCAACCGTGGTCATCCCGTTTTCTTCAAGCCTCGCTGGTAGATCACTCTACGTCTTAAGAGCTGCAAACATCAGTGCCAGACTCTCTCAGGTGTCTGCCCAGCTCGCCCAAAAGCAGGGGTTCTCAACCTATGGGTCCAACAACCCTTTCACAGGGGTTGTATACAAGATGGTCTGCATATCAAATATGTATTATGATTCATAACAGTAGAAAACAACAGTTATGAATTAGCAAGAAAGGAAGTTTATGGTTAGGGGAGGGGGCACTACAACATGAGTAACTGTATTAAAGGGTTTCACCAAGCCCTTGGTTTAAATACAGCTCTTGAGTCAGTCACTATTGAAAAGTTTTACCTCTTTATGTGACTGTCAACTTCCCTACTACATATCTCAAAGACATCTCAAAGATAACACAATAATACAGAAATTTTTATTTTCTTCCAAACCTGAGCCTAAACTTGTTTCCCAAACTTGCTAGATAATGCTGTAACTCCCCAGTCAATCAGTGGAGCTGAAAACAGCCAGAGGTGTCCTTGCTTTCTCTATTTGCAGTACTTTATCTAATGAAGCAGCAAATCCTGATGCCCCTTTTTCCATAATCCCGTTCTTGTCTGGCACTCCCCTTCTTTCCGGCCATGACAGTTCTGCCCATGCATCTACTGCCTGAATACAGCAACTTCTCTTGACGCTTCCTATCATGCCTTGTCCCTCATGGTCCATGGTCTGCTGCCACCAGAATACTATCAAGACATAAATGTATTTCCTGCAGCGCCTATCTAAAAGGCTTCAAAAGCTCCTAAAGGACTTAAATTAACATATGATCTTCTAATCTTAAATGTCCTGCATAGCCTGTTCTCTGCCCACCTCCTGTTTCTGGTTAGATCATTCTCTGAGCTTGGGTTGTCTGCTGCTTCTCACAAAGTCAGGATGAAAGCTTCCTGAGGACCTGCTGTAACATGAGTGGCCTGCTTGTTGGGGTTTCTGTCCCACCCGGTACCCCACAGCTGGCACACCCCAAAGAAAAATAACACAGAGAGTCTGCATTAGGTTATAAACTGATTGGCCCATTAGCTCAGGCTCCTTATTAGCTCTTGTAACTTATATTAACCCATTGTTCTTATCTATCTTAGCCATATTATCTGTTATGCCTCAGTACCTTTCTCAGCAGGGTAGGGCGGTCACATCCTGTAACACGAGGGCTGGCTTGTTGGGGTTTCCGTCCCGCCTGGTACCCCACAGCCAGCATGT
>LOJH01026468.1:0-18389 GCA_001685095.1 Ellobius talpinus
TTTATTAACCAATGAAAGTAACACATAGACAGATGACCCTCCTACATCACAACTCCACAAAGTTATCCTCGACCTCCACATGTATGTGTGTGCATGCATGTGTGTGTGTGTGCATGCACGCGTGTGTGCACGCACATGCGTGCGCTCAAGCAAAGCAACAACAACAAATAAAAAAGAAATTTGCTAGAAGGCCAGGGTATAGTTCAGTAATAGGCATGTGCAAGGGCCTGGGTTTAGTCCCTTAAATTGCAAAGAACAAAGCAACAAACACACAAAAAAATCCCCCAAGAGTTTTGGAAGTTATGCATGGATTAATAAATGCAGGGTCTCATTATGCTGCCTAGGTTTATCTTGAACACCTGGGCTCAAGGGATTCTCCTGACTCAGCCTCCCATAAACTATATACATTTAAAGGCTATAAGTAGAGTTTTTTTTTCACCAAGAAACACAGAAGGGAGTGTGGAGGTAAGTGAGTAGAGACTTGCATGTGCAGAAAATTTGGAAGACAATTTTTCCCTCCTTGAAGTATTTTCTGCTCCTAGGCTCCTAAAGGTTTTCAAGTTTTGGCTTTAGCTAAGGAAAAAAAACTAGGCCAACTTAAGTCAAAGCAGAGAAGAGGCCAGTGCCAAGACCAGACTGGGAATGGCGCAAATGGTAGTAAAGGCTTTAGGCCAGGCTGGAGCTAAGGGCAAGGCTAGCAGTGGGGGGGCTGCAAACAGGCACAGTGTTTTATGGTCTGCTGTGTGCAAGCCTGGAAATTCTAGAGTTGAACACGTGGTCATGGGAGCCAGTCTGTCAGCCAGTTCTTCAGCTTTTGTTAATCCTTGACCTTGTATAGTTTTGAATCATTTGCTATAGCTCCTAGCAGGTGACTAAACCCTACTCTTAGCCATGTTGAAGTTCCACTTATGCCCATCCTCCCAAACATGAAGGGTTAGAGATTAGATGCTTATGTGTTAGCCTGCATTACAATGGCAAGTAAAGGGCTTCAGATTCAAGCCTAGATTATTCTCTGTGACCAGAGCCAACTGGTTTAACTCTGGAATTTCAGATGTTTGTATGTAAAATGAAATCGACAACAGGACCTTCTTCGTGGAGTTGTTGAGCGAAGACAATTAGAACATTTTCCCTAAAGTACTTGACATGAGACATCAGTCTTTGTCGGCCTCTTTTTTCCCTCATCACTGATATCTTCACACCAGTTTGTGCTACAGAGAAACTTGACACGGGCCAGATAACATTCTTAGCTACTTCACTGGCTTGTGAAGGAAGGCTTCAATATTCCAGGACAAAGACCTTTAGATCCATGAAGTATAGAGACTAGAAAATATTATTTCATATGTCCAGGACACATTTTTTAAAAAACAAAAAACCACACCTAACATTATGAAAAAATATGATTTGGAAAATTACTTTTTTATCCAGAATCCCAGGCAAAGTTTTTGATTTTTTAAGTTCCTTCCAATTTTTATATGCAGAGAAGTCGAAACAACTAACAAATGTTGGAAATAAAAATTTAGGGAAGTTAACTGAAGTTGCAGATGGAGAAAAGAAACAGAAGCTGACATAGTAAGTTAACAGGGTTTGGCTTTCTTAGGAAAGGCATTGTGCCTTTCCTACAGGCCCATAGCATCTGGTTTCTTTGTTGTTGTTTGTTTTTTCTTTTTTAAATTTATTTTTAAAAGCTATCTTTTCTCATTTTACATGCCAAATCCATTTCCCACTCCCTCCCCTCTCCCTTCCTCCTGCTCCCTCCACTTCCCCCTCTCACCCTCCATCTCACTCCCCACTTCCACTCCTCAGAGAGGGTAAGGCTTCCCATGGGAAGTCAACAATGTCAAGGAAATCGCTTTGAGGTAGGACCAAGGCCCTCCCCCTATATCTAGATTGAGCAAGGTATCCTTCCAGAGAGAATGGGTTCCAAAAAGCCAGAACAAGCAGTAGGGATAAATCCTGATCTCACTGCCAGTGGTCCCACAGTCTGCCCCTGCCACACAACTGTCACACACATTCAGAGGGCCTAGTTTGGTCTTATGATGGTTCCCTTGCTGTCAGGCCAGAGTTGTAAGGCTTCCATTAGCTCAGGTAAATTGTTTCAGTGGGTATCCCCATCATGGTCTTGATCTCTTTGCTCATATTCTTACTCCTCCCCTCTTCGACTGGACTTTGGAAGCTCAGTCCAATGCTCCCTGTGGTTCTCTGCATCTGCTTCCATCACTTTCTGGAAGCAGGTTTTATGGTGACATTTAAGATAGTCATCAATCTGACTATAGGACAAGGTCAGTTCAGCCACCCTCTCCACTACTGCTTAGGGTCTTAGCTGGGGTCATCCTTGTGGATTTCTGGGAATTTCTCTAGTGCCAAGTTTCTTGCTACCCCCATAATGGCTCCTTCAATCAAGGTATCACTTTCCTTGCTCTCTGTCTCTGTCCTTCCCCCATCTTGATCATCCTGTTCCCTCAAGTTCTCTCCCCCCGTCTCCACTTCTGCCTTCCTTTCTCCCACCCCCACCCCATGTTCCCAATTTCTCAGGAGATCTTGTCTATTTCCCCTTTCCCAGGGGATCTATGTATGTTTCTCTTAGGGTTTCCTTGTTACTTAGCTTCTCTGTGGTTGTGAACTATAGGCTCCCAATCCTTTGCTTTACAGCTCGTATTCACCTATGAGTTGGCACATACCATACTCATCTTTCTGGATCTGGGTTCCCTCACTCAGGATGGTTTCTTCTATCTCCATCTATTTGCATGCAAATTTCAAGATGCCATTGTTTTTTTTTTACCACTGAGTAGTACTCCATTGTGTAAATGTACCACATTTTATTTATCCATCCTTTGGTTGAGGGGCATCTAGGTTGTTTCCAGGTTCTGGCTATGACAAATAATGCTACTATAAGCATGCTTGTGTGTTTTTAAAGACATGGTCTTGGTAGACTCAACTGGCCTGGAGTTTGTGACCCTCTTGCTTTAGCATCTTGAGTGAGTGCTGAGATTAGAAGTGTGCTTGTAAGGAAGAGTAAGGCTAGGTGACGGAGGAAAGGGGAGGATTTCCTTAGGAAGGGGAAAGAGAAGAGCACAGTTACGGAGAGATGGAGGTTGGTGGGGGGAGGCTGGAACAGGAGGATTAATGGAGAGGGGGAGGAAAGAGGGGAGCATGGGAGGGAGTATAGGGAGGGACAGCTAAAACTCAGGGTCATCTGAGGGGTCATATAGAAACCTACTACCGTAAAAGGTTCTTTGTATATATACATATATAGACATATATATGTATATATATTGAAATAAATCTAAATTAAATCAACAAATAATGGGGGATACAAAACCCATCTAGACAACACTCCACCAAATGAAACTTGGTTACATCTAATCAAGTCGTTGGCCAGAGGGGCCCCATGGGAAACCCCAAACAACTCAGGATATTGACAAGATCATTGATTGTTTTTCAGAAACTGACTGTAAGGCCCTATTGCTTAAAAGCAACATGTACACAACTGAACACAGAGAAGTTGAGCTGGTGCCTAACTGGAGCCTTTGCCCCTACTCGCTAGTGTTCATGGTACTGGAAGATACTCTGCACACAACTGGAAGAGAAAGGTAAACGCCAAGTTGACACCTTTGATCTACAATGGTGACCTGCCTTCATGATATGCTGGTACGATAGTAGCACAAAACTTATGGGAAAAACCAACCCCTGCTTGATTGAATTTAAGGCCCACTGCATGAGATGGAGTGTGCCTGACACTGCCAAGAACCTGAGACTAGATAGACCAAGACCTAGGCAAAAAATAAAAACTATTATTCTGCTATAGAAATATAGCAATATAATGAAGCCAAACAACATTCTGCTATACCCATAGATGAGTGGATTGCTCAGTCACCATCAGAGAAACTTCCACTTGCCGTAAGTGTGAAAAAAAAACACAGAGATCCACAACCGGACAATGCAGAGTGTGAGAAGCCTTGGAATACCCAGTCCTAAATGGGACATCTCCATCAAACCTCTTCCCTCAGGGTTCAGGGAACTTTGCAAAAGAGGAGGCAGAAGATTGTAAGAGCCAGTGGAGATGAAGGACACCAAGGAAACAAGGCCTTCTAGATACCATAGGACACACAACAGGGCCAGCTCTTGTCTGTGCCTGCCAGATGGGGTCCCAGCTCTGAGAAATAGACACAAGTGCCTATTCTTAAGTTACAAGCTATCACCAATTGATAATCGCTAGCAAAGGAAAAATTAGTTGCCTTTAGCAAAATTTCATTAGTTATACAAACCATATTTAAGGGCAGGCCCCATGCCCAGCTGTAGGTGGGCAATTAAAAAAATGAACCCAATTGTGTTTTGGGAGATGTTTTTCTCATAATGCCTTGTCTGGGCTTTTATCTTTTTTTTAACCTTACTGCTCTTTTAATTATATATTATGGCTTCTGACTTTACGTTCTCTCTTGCTCTGTGTGTGTGTGTGTGTCTCAATTTCTTTGTCTCTGTGTGTATGTGTCTACATGTTCACATGTTTTCCTTTCTTTTTCTTCGTTTTTTCCTATTATGTTTTGTTTTCTAAAGAGAGAGAAGGAAGGTGTGGAGTCAGATGGGCGGGGAAGTGGAAAGGACCTGGGAGGAGATGAAGGACTGGAATCCGTGATCAGAATACATTGTATAAAATAAATCTGTTTTCCATAAAAAAGAATGAAAAAATAAATACAATAAAATTTTAACAGGAAAAAAAGAAGTGTGCTTATGTTCATATGCCACCATTGCAGGCTCAACCTCTGCTTTCCTTATCTCTGTTTCAAGTTGCCACAGTATTGTGTAATGGCAAGAGGCTGGTCCTGACCCAGATGACTGCTTCATTAAGTCTAATGGTTTGGTTCTCATTCCAGCATAAATGACAGACACACAGATGGACACAACAAGCTGATAAATATCAAGGCTCAGCTGGATAAACCAGGTCAAAGGGCATGAAGCCTTGCTGACATCCTGCAACTCCACATTAGAGTGGTCTGCTACCACGGATGACTCCAGGGTTTCAGGTTCTGGTTCTTGAAACCCAGAGGGGATAGTGACTTCACACTCTAAGAACATACAGGAAGTTGAGAGAACATATTAAATCCAGTAGAAAACTTGTTAGGGGATCACAAATTCTTCTGGGAGTTGAACCCATATCCTTGGGCATGGCAAGCAAGTCTCTACCAGTGATCTATTATTCCCAGGCTAGAATTTGAGTAAAAATGTAAATTTCTTTCTGGAGAAGAATGACTTTTAATTGTCCTATCATGATAATGAACAGGCGTCACTTTGTGTGTGTGTGTGTGTTTGTGTGCTTGTGCATGTGTGTTTAATTATTAGGAATGTTTTCCTAAGACTACCATTGCGATTAATCTGATGTATTTCTGCCTTTAGCACTGTTCATCAGAACAAGAAGCATGAAAGAATACTTAGATTTAACTCATATTAAGGAATGTTTATGTAATGGCTATATCTATATATATTATCTGTAGTTTAATATTTAGAATTAGAAAGAATTTAGTTTTATTGTTTTTAATTATGTATATATGTGTGGGTGCGTGTATATATGAGTGCAGGTGCCCAAGGAGGCAAGAGGCATCAGACACCCACCCCACTAGAATTTGGCATTTCAGGCAGTTGTGTACTGCCCTGTGTGGGTTCTGAGGACGAGCCTGGTGCTCTGCAAGAGTAATATGTGCTCTTAAATGCCAATCAATCTAATAAGCTCTTTCTTAGAATGTTTTGTGTGGTGCTAGGAATCAAATTGAGGGCTTTGTGCATAAAATTCTATAGAAAAAGTATGAAGGAGGAATCGATCCATATCATTAGGTTATTATGTGAAAAAACTATGTAAGTTTGAAGCCACACTTGATTTTAAGTCTATATTGCTATAAACTGTGTTCTGTCCACACTATCACAGTTGCAATAGACTAATGGCTTAGGAAACACAGTAGCCTTTATTAAGACCATGTAAAGGGTGTTTCTTGACATGGGAGAAATGAGATTTTTTTTAACTAGCTTCTCTATGCATCTCTGGCTAGTGTCAAATTATTTAGCCTCCTGCCTCGGTCTCTTATCTTTTGAGTACTGGAATTGGAATTGTAGATGTGTACCACCATGCCTGGAGAGACATATTAATTTTTTCCTCTAATGTTTAATTATGAAAAATTTTAGGCATATAAACAACACTGAAAGGCTTTGCTTCATATATTTCTCTAACATTTTTTATTCATTTTAAAGTAAAAATATACCTGTGCCTGGTGGCATATACCTATAACCTTAGTACTTGGCAAGTGGAGGCTGGAGGCTACCAAAAGTGAGATTCTGTCTCAAGAAATCAAATCAAATCAAACAAACAAACAACAAAACACTCCAAACCACAAAAGGTGGGAAGGATTCATTTTGCGTTCCTCATCAAATGGCGGCAAATCCTCTCCCCATGTGTGTCCTTGTTGGTGTTCATTGTGTTGCCACGGATTCATATCACTTCGACTTAGTGGAGCTAGTTAAGCCCTTACTGGCTGTCAGAGACTGAGCAATTGTTGAGACTTTTGGAGCATTCTGTTCCTCATATAATTATTTGGCTGTTGTCTTCATCCTGGGTATGCCTATGTGTATCCGTCCATGTGGATGGCTATGACAAAATATCATAGACAGAGATGTAGCCTGAATAATAAAAACCCAGAGGCAGATACTGGGATTCAAATGTAAAGATAAGAGAAATAAAGCAGCCAAGCCATTAGAGACTTCTTTCCTCTACCAAGACTCAGACAAACCAAGGAGCAATCCTGTCCCCAACATGACTGTAGACTGCAAATTTCCCCACCAAATCTCAGACTGCAGACCGAGACCCTGAGCTCCTGTCTCCTCCCATTTTATATTCTTCTCTAGTGCTGGGATTAAAGGTGTGTGCCACCACTGCCTGGCACGTATGACTGACTAGTGTGACTACTTTGCACACTGATCTTCAGGCAAGCTTTGTTTATTAAAACACAAATAAAATGTCACTATACAGAGTGACTCCTAACCAACAGAAATGTATTTTGTATGGTTGTGGAGGTCAAGAAGCCAGTATTAATGCAGAAATAATTTCTACTGTAGGCCTTCTTTCTGGTTCAGAGACTACTTATTTTTTTCTCCCTGTATTCTGACATGGTGGAAAGGAAAAGGACCTTTATTCATCCTGTTCATAAAGAATCTTGTCTAATGACGTAATCATATCCCAGGCTCCCCACTTGGAAGTTAGCATTTTAACACATTATAATGGAACATCATGGGTTCATGTCTTAGTGAGTGCAAAGTGCATGAGGAAAACCAGGAGGTAACTGAGTGGAGAACAGTTTATTATTTCAGCAACAAGTACAAGAACACTGGAGATAGCGATCAAAGTGGCATCTTTGGAAGCAAACCAAGCAAGAAGATTGCCTGGAGTCTCAACAGTAAGCAAAGCATGCAGGACACCAAGACAGGAGTTTTGCTAGCTCAAGTTCAGCATGGGCTGCATAGCTAGACTTTGTCTCAAAGGAGTTTGAAAAATCCAAGTGGCATTTGTTAGAGAAGTTTATCCATATTCGTACAGGCCTGCAGGAGAGGTTTGTTGTCACAGGTAGGGATGGGAACATCCTTGCTCATGCTCTGTTTGAATTCATGCTTCCTACAGGGCACAATTTAGAGAAAGGTGATGAAAGTGTCTCTCCTAGGGGTTGGGTTTAATGTTGAACTGCACAGAGTTACTCTAGGCAACCAGGAGGGAAGGGGCAGGTCAGTCCAGCCATTTTGGTGGTTTTGGGCCAGTTTCTCTGAACAGAAAACAACTTCAGACTGTTTTGTCATTAGAGGAGAAGTAGCTTTTAATTTTACAAATATAGGTGATTGTCTTTGAAAACACTTATCTACTGGCTAACAATTGAATGTTGAGAGCTGCACTTATTCATTCCACAGCAAAGTACACTTTCCAAGGACTATGGGGTCACCATAGCTGAAAGGGAACCAATTTCCAAATTCTCAAATTCCTTTAGAGGTGACTTCACAAAGAACACTCTCCAGTTTAGCTTCTCTACCCTCCCACATTTCTCAGTCCCTCTAAAGGAAAGGATGGCTTTCAAAGGCCAGGAATCATTTTTGTTTGTTTGTTTGTTTTGTTTTCAAGACAGGGGTTCTCTGTGTAACAGTCCTGGCCTTCCTGGAACTCACTCTGTAGACCAGGCTGGCCTCAAACTCATAGAGATCCACCTGCCTCTGCCTCCTGAGTGCTGGGATTAAAAGTGTGTGTCACCATGCTAGGCTAAAGGTCAGAAGTCTTACAAATTGCCCATGTGCAAAAGTGTTAGGGTTAAACAGACTAATCAATATTCCAAATACTGAGATTAAAAACATTGAGGCTGAGAAATCTTTGTGTTGTTTTGTCTTTCTTTTCAGAAGACTCTGTTTAACTCTAGGTCCTGTAGCCTATACCTTCCCCATCCTTCTGATATGACTTACATGTCTGATCATTTTGTTTAGTAATGATAACAAAATATGATATTTTATAAATTTACATGCATAATTGCAATCATAACTCAATTCAAAAGACTTATATATGTAAGCCTTGTAGCCATCACAAGGAAATAACTTAATTTCTATTTTTGCTTAGAGTTTTATTGGGAAGAAATTCAATATGGTAATCAATAGCAGACTTTTAGGTAAAAATATTATATGAGAGGACAAAATTCTTTGAGGAATATGTAATGTACATAATGTAATGTCAAAGGGAAATCATATGGCAGAGCAATGTAACCACTTCCAGGGTTAGGTGAGAATTTGTATTTTGTTTTTCTTTGAATATTTGAAGCTCAGTGTCACATATCGTAAGACTTGGATATGATAGCTGGTGCACACCTGCAATCACAGCACCAGGAGGCAAAGGCTGGAGGATTTGGAGTTTAAGGCAAACTTGGGCTAAATGAAATGTGTCTAAGGACAGCATTGGAGGTTAAATCAGATCTCAAACAAACAAGCAAACAAATAAAAAATAAAATATTTATTTAAAACAAACAAACAAGCATAACAAAATGCAGTCAAAATGCTTAGTGAATGAATGAATGACTGCCAAAAAGAAACGTGACGATGTGAAAAAAATCACCCCTGTTCAATGAACACCTTTTTAATCCCTCCATTTCTCCACCCACAGTGCATTTAAAGTCTGCTTTGGATATTTTCTCATGAAATGTAATCCTTTGCTTTTCTGTCTTTGTTTTGCCTTGCTGTACTGGATATCAAACACCATGGTGGCACATATATATAGCACTAGGGATACAGAGGCAGAAAGATTGTTATGAGTTTGAGGCCATTCAGTCTCTAAAAAAAGAAAAAAAATCCAACAAAACAAAACAGGGTCTTGGTCATTTGAGGTGAGGGATTTACAAACCAAATTCCACCCCTCAGCACTTATTAACCTTTAAAACAATAAGAGTAGGAAATAGGGCTGGGGGTGTAGGTCAGTTTGTAGGACACTTGCCTAGCATTAGCATTGTCCTTGGGCAAATCAGCTGGTCTTTGATGCAATTTCTACAGCCTTCAATGGGTATAAGAATACCAACCACACAGGGGTGTTTTGAAGACTTGTGGCATGTTTTGTTGTCATTGCTTTCATTTTGTTTTTCTTTGAGACAGGGTCTTGCTGTGCATCCCTGGCTGGACTAGAGCTCGATATGTAGAGTAGGCTGACTTTGAACTTAAAGATCAACCTCCTCTACCTCTTGAATGCTGGGATTAAAGGGGTGCCCCACCACCTTCTACCACTTGTGAGGTGGCTTACAGGATTATAAACAATTGATTGGTGTGTTAACGAATGGCCCTTCTGGATATCCATTTCTAATTCCTTAGAACCTATGTTATCTGAAATGACAACAAGGACTGTGTAAATGTGGTTAAACTAAGGATCATGTGATAAATGTTGATCCTGGTTTATCCCACGAACTTAATGTAAGGAAAGGAAGAGAGAAGGCAAGAAAGTCACGGTCATAGTAATGCAGGATGAGAAAAGCTCTGGCAACCATTGTTGGCTTTGAGGAGTAACAGTTTGAGGGCAGCTTTTAGAAACTGCAGAAGGTAAATAAATGGATACTAACCTACAGTCCAGAAGAACATAGCCATTCTGACACCTGGAGGTACTTTAGCTTAGTGATGCTCATTTCCAACTCTTACTCCCATAACTATAAAATAATACATTTATGTTCACTGAAGCCACCGACTTGGTGGTAATTTGTTACAGAAGCAGCCAGACATTAATACACGTAGGTTTGCTGTTATTATTGTATTTTTAACTTTGTGCTCTGGCATTTATTGATGTAATTTAATGTAAACACTGCTGCAAAATCAAATAGATCTTTTTTGTCCTAGTGCATACTATTTCTCAGTTTTCCTAATTGTAGCTATTCGTAGAGAGTTGTCTTTAAAAAGAGCCCAGCTTTCCCTCTAATAGACAATAAATGTAAGGCCTTTTGGATAAACTGCAAGACAATTGATAGTAACCTCTTTTTAGGTTCCCCATTAACAGATATTATCAGCCTATGAATTGACTTGTCACAGAAAACAGTCTCTGAGGCCCTATTCAGGAAAAAGTTCAAAACTAGCTATGGCCTTTGTTTCTTTTTCTTTTCCTTTTGTTAACTTTTTATTGATTCTTGGTGGACTTCACATCGTGCATCCTGATCGCACTCAACTCCCTGTCCCCTTGCTTCTGCCCTCTGCCTTTGCAACCCCCCAAATTTAAAAACTAAACAAAACAAAAACCCCCCAAGAAACCAAAAAACCAAACCACCACCACCACCAAAAACAAACAAGCAAAATCTCAGCTTAGAAGCTGTAGTGTGGCTCAGTGAGTCCAAACTTGTTGGCCTCTGTCTCTTCAGCAAGGGGTTCTGGGCCTAACACAGATCCTACAATAGGCACCAATGAGAATTAGTGTCTGTACTGTATGTTCTAAGAGACGCAGGAAAAGTAGGAAAAGAGTTGGTGGATCAGAGGAAGGTTGAAAGAGGACTGAAAAGAAAGGACAGTCCCACCAAATACTGCAGAGACTGCCTCCTATCATACACACTTCTGAGTTTTTGTGGCAGTTAGGGAAACTTTGCACGCATCTTCGGGGGCCGGGGCAGTACACCTGCCCCTCTAGGATCGCTGTGCCTGGGGCAGACTTAGGGAAGTAGGTCTGGGAGAGCGGCCACCCTGGAGGGTTGGTGGGAGACCGCAGGGTGGAGTCATGGGACGTGCAAACGGAAAGACTACATCTCCCAGGCCGCCACGCTTTCCAGATGGAGTCTTTGGGCGCTGACTGCTCCCAGTTTCCGTAGGGAAGCGCCAGGCTACCACAGCTATTGTGCGTAGCGCTGTCGCCCTCCTCTTCCCGCTGTTGCTGCCCTGTTGTTGGAGGAAAGCTACGTTTCCTTGGCCGCCGGGTTTAACCCTTTAAGCGCCAACCCGGACAGCCCGCCGGCTCCCAGGAACAAGTAGGCGGCGGTCTCTGCAGTTGCCGAGTTGTGGGCGAAGAGCCCCGAAGACCCTGAGGAAGACAGCTGAAGGGAGCCTGTGCTGTCGGTCGGTCTCGGGCTTGGGGCTCGGCCAGCGTGAAGCAGTGGCATTGGCCTTAAGAAGGGGGAGGGGAGGCGCGGTCCGCCGCTCGGGGAGCCAGGGAAGGAAGCCTTGGCTGGTTGGCTTGGGAGCTCAGAGAGGCAGCCCCCCGCACCCGCGCTCTCCCCGCCTCCACCCTGGGCTGCCCAGGACTCAGCGCTGTGCTTCGGGGAGGCGATGACCAGGGGGCGTGCTGCTCGCTAGGCTGCACCCTGCCGGCGTCAGAAGGCGTTGGTAAGCATTCCTGGTCATCCGCAGCCACCACTGGACTACGCGCTCCTGCTACACACCAGCGGGCGCTCCCAAGAGTTCCATTGGAACAGGTACCTGTCCTCCAAAGGGAGTGGGGCTGAGTCGTCTAAAAGTGGAGCCTGAACGTAAGCCACTAGGTCTATTCTGCTGATTGTGCCACTGATGCTCTCGCTCTTTGTCTCTAACCCCTAGTCCCTCTGCTACCGTAACCATGGGGCATCCCCCGATGGAGTTCAGCGACTGCTACCTCGACAGCCCAGATTTCCGCGAGAGGCTCAAGTGTTATGAACAGGAGCTGGAGAGGACCAATAAATTCATCAAAGACGTGATCAAGGACGGCAGCGCGCTTATCAGCGCTATGAGAAGTAAGTGGAAGGCTTCCATGAGCTGTTTCTCCGAGTAGGTGGTTATGGCCTTTAAACCTTTCAATACCACAGGGGGATGGGAGGATCTGCAGTGACTCTCAACCCAGGTCTCTGAATCTGATGGGTTTCCAAACCTTTGGGTGTGGGGTCAGTAGAAGTGGAAAGTGGTGAAGACAAGCAGAACTTTGGGCCTTTCCCTTTAGTGGCCCCAATCTTCTAAGACTTAATATGCAGCCCGGACAGGAACCCTCTTATTTTGCAGCTACTCTTACTTACCAGCTCCTTATTGAAAATGAGAGTCTGCCAGCCAGTCAGACATGCCCAGCACCCCTGTCTGGTACAAGTTGACTTCCATGCTGACCAAGGAACTACCCCAACACCCCCTAAAGAAATGGGAATTAAGGCTAAGAGCTCTGTTATAATGACTTTCGTTCTAGCCTCTAGTTATTAGAGAAAATTGTAGGGCATTAAAGAAATTACCCTTCCCAAATCATTTTCTAAGGAGAGCACCTTTGCCCTCCCCCGAGATTTTTTCTTTTATATACTGTTAACGTCACAGTCAGTTCAAGTTCAGGATTCTTGGTTGCCTTCACATACTACTGAATTCTGCTTCAGTGTGGAACAAAGACCTGTCAAGTTCATGGTCCAAGGGGCCCAGATCCCCTGGGTGTAAACTACAGGGCTGCTACATTGAAAGGACCTTACCTAGCTTTGCTTTTTCAGTGGTCACAGCTTCCTCATCTGTGGGACTGTTTTTTCCTCCTCTGTGTGTAGCCTTTTATTTCTACTGGTTGTCAGGAGGCTCTGAGAAAAAGAAAGAATAATAAACATCCCCAAAGAAAGTCTAAGGAAGCCAACCCTCTGTGTCAAATTATATACCTAGAAGAATGGAGGGTAATGATTAAGAAGTGATGATTAAGTATTTTTTCTTTCCTTGGCTGAAAGATAACTGTGAAAGGTACAGTCATTTTGTAGGAGTCCCTCTATGCCTTTAACTTTGTTTTGAGTGGACTTACCCTGACCCCATCCCATGTCAAGGTTGTGTGGACCATTGTGTCCAGCTGTTACGGCCAAGCAGCAATGGAGAGTCTCTTAGAAGCTTTGGTGCCACAAGAACTGCTGCAAGCCAGCATTTCTCTGTAGCAGTTCTGGTGTGTGGTTGTCTGGCCACTCTTGGTCAGAATCTGTAAACTGTTCCTTCGAGTTCTTTAATTGGGTTTGATCGTTTAATGCTTTGTTGTCGCGTCACCTGGCCAATAGCCAACTTGTGTTAGCACCTTAAAGATGGAATATTTGAAATGCTGAGCCTTGCAGACTTGTAGGCCAGGCTTTTGGGTGTGTCTCCTCTTAATAGAGTTCATTGAGAGGTTGCGGATATGGAGGTTGTGCCACAGAAATAGAAACTTGAGGGCTCTGTGAAAGGAAAGGGGACTGTTTGGATTGCAGGTTTCTTCTTATTGCGGACTGCCTGGTGTAGTAGTCACCACCAAAGAAAGCCCAATATGAAAGTGCTAGGCAGGAGGTAGTTTTTAAGGACATGTATGGCAAGCTGAAATTGTGCTAAAAATGAACAGCTAAGTCATATCCAAGTGATTAAGCTGTGTAAGAAAAAAATATCAGTTCAGTAAAACACCCTGGGGAAAGGCAAAAATGTTTGTCTATTTATTTATTTATTCATTCACTCATTTATTTATTTATTTATTTATTTATTTCCAGTTCTAGGGACTGAATTCAGATCTTTGCATATACTAGCTATATATATATGTAGGTCTTGGTTTGGCGGATGGGGGGATAGGGTCTCAAAATGTAGATTGGGCTTGCCTTTAACTGCTAATCTTTCTCCTTAGCTTCCCAAGTGCTGGTTTATAAGCATGCAAATGTTTTGCAAATTAAGAGGCAATAGTGGGTTTTCTCCTTTCTATTATTTCTGAGACTAAGAATGGGGAGATATAGCAACTATGCAGGCTCAAGTCTTTGCTATTCTAGGGTAGGGAGCTCTTTAATATTTGTGCTGCTTTTCTATTTCAGAGTCAAAATGGGATGGGGCGATATTAAAGCCCAGGAGACTAACTCTTGCCTTACTACTTTTCTTTAAGCTCCACAGTTTTTAAATACTTGAGTAGCTAAAGGCAAAGATGGAATTGTTTCCTACCGTCTTTATTATAGAAGTCCTTGTTCCCCACACTCTGCTTTTTCAGGCTGTGACTGCTCAACCACTTTTTTCCTGGGAGGTAGGATGGATGCAAAACAGGTCTGCTCCTCCTAAGTGAGGGAAAGAGGAAAATATCCCACTGGGATTGGATTTTGAAGACCTGGGATACAGTTGTGGCTTCCCCATTTTGGGAACTGGCACAAACCATTTCAATTGTGAAATGTAATTCAAAAATCAAGAAAAAAATCTCTAAGGAAAGAAAAATGTGAAACTATCCCAAATTTAGTAAACACTGGTTAACTTTATGGTAATGTACAACGGGAAATTTGTACAATATGAAATTGGTGGTGGGCTGGGCATGAAGCTCAGTATTAGAATGTTTGCCTCTCAAGTGCAAGACCCTGTATTCCTTCCATAGTCCTGAAATTTTTTTAAAAAATTGCTATAATAATGGTGGTAATTATATCCCCCTCACGGGGTAGTTGTGAGTCTCAAGGACATTAATTCTTTTTTTTGAGAGAGAGAGGGTTTCCATGTAGCTTTGGGGCCTGTTCTAGAACTCAATTTGTAGACCAGGCTGGTCTCGAACTCACAGAGATCCACCTGCCTCAGCCTCCCGAGTGCTGGGATTAAAGGCATGCACCACCACTGCCGGGCTCAAAGGAATTAATTCTAAAAGGTTTTGTAAAATGGAAATGACTAAAACAGGCACATTGTTGATAGTCTATCTTTTGGTTATTAATACATCTCTTGATGATTGTATAATTTTCAGTAAAGTTCAGAAAGAAAATACATAAGTAGAAGTAGTTATAACCTTCTCTTTCCTTGTTATCTTGATGGAAAAGTTTACTCTTCTGGGAACAACTCAGTGATTAGTTTTGCATTCATGCGCATGGATCCATCTTAGCATCTGGAACCTGGCAATAAAAGACAGGACAATGATTGACACTTAACTAATTTGGGTATTAAGTCAAATGGCTAGCTTTCTTGCAAACCTTGAGACATGACACACTGAGCTGCAAAACTCATTTGTAATTTTCCTTCTAGTTGTTAACCCAGGTGAAACCTGATGTCAGTACTTTATCCCACTGTGTAATTTTTGCATGGAGCTCTGGATAAACTTTAAGCAACATGTATGTGTGACTATTAGTGTGTTAAATGTGGTCCTATTTGAATTCTATGCTGGTTAGTTGTTGTTGTTGTTGTTTTTCAATTTGACACAGCCAGAGTTGTCTGGGAAGAGGGAAACACACTTGAGGGATTGTCTCAATCAGATTGTCTGAAGGCAAGTCAGTAGGGGGATTTTCTTGATTGTTATGTAGGAGGTCCCAGCCCACTGTGGGCAGTGGCACCTCTAGGCAGTTGGTAGTGAGTGGATGATGTAAACAAGCAAACCAGAAAGCAGTGTCATTTCCATTATCCTCTGCTTCGGTTCCTGCCTCCAGGTTCCTGCCAACAGAGATGAACTGTGACGTGAGAATTATAAGCAGAAATAAACTGCTTCCTCCCCAAGTTGCTCTGGCCAGTGTTTTTATCAGAGCAACAGAAAGCAAGCTGGCACAAATACTTAAGATTATTTAATTCAATGCTCAGAGGTAATTGATGTTCCAATAGCTGCCTCCTCTGATGGGTGCCTGATCCCCCCCCCAAATGTGATTTATTTATAATTTTTGGAGCAAATGACAATTATAACTTAAGCTAATAGAAAATAAATGACCATCCCTCTGAAATATAAAGACTGTGTTGCCTGCTTTTCTGTGGTCCTTTGCTGACTCTCTCTCCCTCTCCCCCTCCCTCCCTCTCTCCCTCCCTCCCTCCCTTGTTCCCTCCCTCTGTGCATGCTTATTTGTGTGTGTGTGTGCTGAGGATAGAGCATAGGGCCTTATGCATGCTGGACACGCCCTCTCCTACTAATCTATATCCCTGTGCTTCTCCTTTTTGATGGTGACAGTTTAAGTCCTTTTGATGTTAGTGAAGATTTGCTGAACACTGAGGCTAGGCATTGTTCAGTATAAATCATATGGCTCATTGCTTATATGGCCCCAGAAACCTGAGACACTTCATGTAGACTATATATAGTTCATGGACTAAATACCATTCATTCAGTAAATTCCTGGGTGCATACTATGTTCTAATCTTTGTTCAGATGACTGTTAAACACACAGAGTGAGTCACAGGTGGATATTGACCCCAAGAAGTTCCAAGACTAGTAGGGGAGATATGTAGAGGAGAAATTACTGCTGTATAAGGTATTAAAGTTGAGAACTTTAGAGTTGGATGGTGGACATGATTGCATGTGACATTAGAGAGAGGGAGAGAGCTCATTTCTTGGTGGAAGACAGAGGAAACAAAGGAGGAAATAGAATTGGAGCTTGCCAGAATTAACAGCATTGTGATTTATTAAACTGTTCCCGTCTACCAGTGATTCCTTAATTAAAATTATTTTAGATGTTATACTTTATGGACAGGCTATGCCAAAGGAAATGGCTAGGCGGGAGTGTAGTTTTCACTGTATTTTAGTAAGAGTCACTGAGAGCTTATCAAGAATAACAAGCTAGCATTCTATACAAATGTTTCTGACTGTTTTTTGAGACAGGGTCTCATGTAACTCAGGCTTATTATGAATTCACTGTATATCCTGGGCTGGCCTTGATTCATTATCTTTCTTTGACACTCTCTCCAGGGGTGTAAGTAGTAGAAGGGTGTGCCACCAAACTTGACTATATTTGTGGCATTTAACATTTTTTTTTAAAGACAGGATCTTTTTCTGTAGCCCAGGCTTTCCTGGAGCATGCTAAGTAGCCCAGGCTGACTTCAAACTTTATAATCTTCCTGCTCCAATTTCCTGAATGCTGGGTATACAGGAATGAGCAACCACACCCAACTTTAGAGTATAATATTTGAGATGATCTCTCTATGTAGCTCAGGTAGGCGTTAAGGTCAAAATTCTCCCACCTCAGCATCCTGAGCGCTGGAATTATAGACCTGTATCACCATATTTTTAAAATAGCTCAGGATCAATAAATCTTGTCTGTAAAATATCATATTACATATATTTTAGGCTTTAAGGCCATGCATTCACACACAATTAATCTGCTGTTGTCTGAAAGCAGCCTCAGTGAAAGAAGCACTCTAGGAAAACTTACTAAATGGAAATGTGATTTTTCAGACACTTTTCTCATGTCATGGTATTTTATTCCTTAGAGTTTTGTCAAGCTTTACAACTATCCCTAGTCGTGGCATGTGCACCCGGCAATCAGGAGATACAGGTAGGAAAGCTGAGAGTTCAAAGCAAACCTGGGATGGAATGGATTGTAGGACATCCTAGGATGTAACAGAAAGATCCTGTGCCAAAAAAAAATCAAAAGAAAACTTCCCTAAAATGTGAAAGCCATTTTTAGTGCTTCCAGGGGAGGGTAACATCTAAAAATAGTAAACTGGTTTGTTTTACCAGCTGCAGTTTGTAGACCTTTGGTAAAGCTATTTAGGTTAAGTGGACTTTTACTGGCAATCCAGCTAATATAATTATTGGTAGACTAGATTGTCGTATCTCACATTTTCTAGTAAATGATTTGATTTTGGTATGCTGTAAATTGTGTCTGCTGTGGATTCAAGGATCCTGGCTCACATGAGAAGAGAGAAGGATGAAGTCGCTGGAAATGGGGAGGTTAGTGGGTCTGGAGGATCTGTGGGGAAATTCCAAGTCTCAGCACCCTCCAAAAGCTGTCACATTCTTAGTTAATGATTTTTAAATGTTTTTTCTTTTTCTTTTATGATGTGACAGAGTCTTGCTATATAACTCAGGCTAGCCTCGAAGTTGTAGCAATCTTCTTGCTCAGCCTCCTAAATTCTGGGGTTACAGGTATGTACCATAACACCCACATAGTCTCTCTTTAGTGTTTTTTTATTTTTATTTATTTATTAATTAAACATTTCCACCTCCTCCCCTCCTCCCAATTCCTCCCCATCCCCCCTCCCCTCCCTTTCTAGTCCAAAGAGCAGTCAGGGTTCCC
>LOJH01026469.1:1130-16632 GCA_001685095.1 Ellobius talpinus
AGAGAGAGAGAGAGAGAGAGAGAGAGAGAGAACTGAACGAAAAATCTCTTAATTTATGTTTCGAAAACAACCAATTGAATTGTGTTATTTGGGTGTCAGTGTCTTAGTAATTGCTAATACTGAAACACTACAACCAACTGCCGAACCAGTTTAATAGAATAACAGTTTTCCCCTTGATGTTGTCATAAGATGAAATGAACCCTCTACTTTCCGAATTGCTTTTTGTCTATAAAGCTTACCACTACAATAGAAAGCAAACAAGATACTTCATTTTAAAAACTGGTATACATAATGGGAACAAGGGGGCTGAGATGAACAATCTATATAACCCATACATACATATTTAAACTGGGGCCAGGTACACAGTCAGTGGTTCCGACATGGATCCTATAAGATATGTCTTACCATGGATTAGGAAAGCCCTTAAGAATAATGAAGGAATGCATGACTGAATGCATGTGCTTCTATCTAATAATTAAGGAACCGTATCTCATTGGCATCATAACTATATATGCACAAATGTCAGACAGTCAGCACTGTTTTCTTATTCTTTGAAAAGTTCATGTGTGTGTCCGTGCATCTTGATTATAACTCCCTACTTCTTCCAACCTCAATTTGCACATAGTTTTAGGGTCATATTTCTGTAACTGTGGATTTGAAGGAATGTGAACTAGGCTTATAAAGCTTATAACACAAACAATTAATTCCAGTATAATTTTAGGATTGTCAAAATGATGCTAGATTGGGTCTTCTTGGGTCCAAACATAAACAAGACTACAGACCTGAAAATAAGAAAATGAGAAAATTAGCAGCTATTACATACCTACTGTTTACTACCTACTCTCTTAAAATTAAAACCAGTAAACAATCTGGGTATTTTTTTTAACATAATGAGGACTGAAAAAACTTCAGCTGTAAAGTATTACAAAGAGCATCCTACCAGTAAAGGTTTAAAAACAACAGCATATTTTAGAATTGCATACCAAGCTGGTTAAAATGTTTGTTTTACAATTATAAAAGTGCCTCTCATAAGATCAGTAGAAGGTAACTGAAGGGATTGAGGAGAAGCTGTGAAACATGGAGCCAGGATTCAAGATTGCTTTCAAGGTTTAATTTCTTGTCTTTCAATGTGTTTGAATGTGTTCTTGCTTTATAGTTGCTTAGTGCTCTATGCATGCACGTTTATGGCCTTTCATAGTGTTTCTTCACATTTTAGAATGTGGCAGCAAATGCTTAAGGGACAGATGCTTACAAAACAGTCACCATATTCAGATACTTGATAGCCTTCTAGAAAGGCTAGTAGCTCTAGCGTCTAAAACCTGATTCAACCTCCATCTCGAATCTTCATCTCAGCTACAAATGCCTGACTCCACAGGCAATTTGTAGACAGGAAACATACAGCAAATTGTTCTTGGGCAGATGGACCTGACAAGGTTAATGAAGATGGCAATGTTTCAGTGCCAAGTGAGGAATGAACCTTGTCAGAACCTTGGTGTCTATAAAACAGAATGAGACACAAACATTTCGACATCACCCTCCTGCCTTGCTAAAATAATTTTCTACCCATTAAATTGAGCAATTGACTTGGAAGGTATGTTTCAACTTGTGGACTCATATTAAGCAAAGCCAAGAGAGTAATGGTGTAAAATATACTTAATGATGAGTCAAAAGTGAAACTGGTTTGGCACATTTACCTCATCTCAGAAGCAAATAATTAACTGACCATAAACACTCAAACCAATTACACCCAAGCCAAGGTGAAGCTGAAGGTCATGTCATTACCGCCTCAGCTAACTGCAAACAAGTATTCATATTTCATGGACTACTGCTTTTATGGATGACTGAAACTTAAAGACTTTCATTAGTCTTGTGTTGAACAGTACATTGAATTTATCAATTCTTGAGATTCCTCAATAATAAAAAATTGAGGAATGAGGTTTTTAACTAAGAGTCAGATTTTATTTTCAAGAAACAACTGGAAGATTCTCTGAGACACATTTCCACTTCTCTGTCTGAAATAGAATTTGATTCTTTTTGTGTAAAAGTGGGTGGTTTTGGAACTCACTAGTAATCAATAAAATGCAATAAATATGATGCAGTTTAGTTAGGCCTGAATTCTATAGTTTGCAACTGGTTCAGCCTTATATTCATTCTGGAATGTGTCAGAGGAGATACTATATGAGCCGTGCAAACTATCTCAGAAAAAGCACAGGAAGGGCAATTCTGGAGAGAGCTTATCTTAGGCCACCCACAGCTTCCGTTAGGCTCACCTTGGAATATTTCAACCTGACCACCACTCAGCCACAGCCACAGTTTAAACACAAAACCCCTTTCCAGATTCCCTAACAAGAAAGTTCGTGAGAGAGAATAAACTTGTTGTCTGAAGTTACGAAGATTGAGACTGGTTTCTCACATGGCAATAGTGAGCTTCCACTTGGGCTCTTTCTATCCCTATCAGGGCTAATTTCTTCTCTAGAACAATTCCCGACAATAGTTAGGAGTCTTCATAAGAACACATACACACATCTGCAATTTGCTCATTTCACCTGCTTAGTCTTCCGTTAGCAGAAAGATCTGTAATTTCTGTCCAGTTTGTCTTTTAGTTCTGGGCTTTGCTGTAAGTATTAATGCACCATGGCTTGTAGCACTAGAATCTACCATGAAGGCTGTTTCCCCACTTTGATGGCTTTCATCATTTACATTGTAGTGTGCCTATTGGGAATTTAGTTAATAGGTGTTAACCTAAATTTCACTCGTCTAATGAATGACTAGAATCTTTGTGATGTATTGCTGTTGTTTCATTTTTTCTATAATATTCATTTTTACATTTATTTATATATTTTTCTCTTATTTTCACATTCATACATGCTTTTACTAGTGGCCTGCTCAGGTATTATTTTTTATAACTACATTTATTTCTCTTTTGTGTATGTTGTGTGCTTGCCACAACATGCATGTAAAGGTCAAATGTTAACACTGAGGAGTCGATTCTCTCTTTCTACCACATGCGTGGGAATTTAGGTATGGAACTCAGCTCGTTAGGTTTGCTGGCAAGTGTCTCTATTTGTTGAGTCCCATCTGGTCAGCCATCAGGTGCTCTTTTTGAAGTGAGTCATTAGTGTCAGTGGTAGATTTATTGACTTGATTAAGTTTTTTGAGTCACTTGTATCAGTTGCCAATATATTTTCATGACAAAAGTTTTAGTTCAATTTCTTTATTTGACTTTATATAATATGCTTTTCTGTGTTCTCATTTGCTATGTGGGCCACCTTCTTTCTGCCACTCCACACCCTCTTCCCACATGTACACAGGCAGGGAAAACTTTCCATGTGTTTCACTTTATAACTGTAACAATCTGTAAAAAACATTATTTCTTGATTTATTAACTATAATATAAGATAGTATTTATGGATAATAACAGTTTTAAATTGACTATTGATCTGTTGCCTGGATTTGTAATTCTTGTGTGCATTATAAATCTTTCTTTTTTTTAAAGAGTAGGAGATGTGCATTCCTCTCTACACTGGAAATTCTCATGGCCTTGGCCCAGAAGGCTCATTTCTAATGGAATCATTGCTCAGTACTGGCTATGTGTATCCTATTTTTACTACTTTGCTATTCACTCGTATATTGACTATCTGGATTTCTTCTAGAATTTTCATAAGTGGAGGATGAAGATGAAGATGAAGAGTGAGAGGAAAGAAAGGAGAGAAGTGGGGAGATGCAATCCTTGGACCATCCCGTGACTCAGTGCCTTTGAGAGGTGTCAGTCAGGTCCTTAAAAGGTATCCTCCTGTGGCTCAGGTCTCTAGTACTGCTTTTCCTGTCTGCAAAATGAAGTGGCGTTTCAGGGCAATCTGGAGTCAGCCCATTTTCTTCCATTTGCACAGGACTGTGTTTTCTGTTTAACAGACAAGAATTATTTCTATGGGCTTAATATTAAAGATATCCTGCATATGTCTTCAGGATTACCCCTTGAAATGCTGTCTTTGAAATTAAAATGATAGTAACTTTGTTTATTTTAGGTGCATCGGCCATCTACATGTTATATATTTTTGTTCCTTTCTTGGAATTTCTCATTGAATTTAATTTTTAAAAAAGCAACAGAACCAGAAAGAACTAGGGAGAAATGTGATGGAGAAAAATATAGAGAAAAGACCTGGCAAAGAACACTGAGGACAGCGGGAAATCAAAGAGAAGAGATGAGGCATGAGTCCATGATACAGGATTTCTTTATTCTCAAATATCCACTTTTGAATTCTGTAAATTTTTTTCTCATCTCTTCCCTTCCTTCTAATTCTCTGGGTTTTACTGTCCCATAGCCTCTGTTCACCACTTTTTCATGTTCCACACCCCTCGTCTTCACTCCTGTTTCTTTTCAAGGAGAAATTCATGAAAATAATTTTAACTTATTCTTTAAAGTGGAATGCCATGCAACATTGAGTGTTTGCTCCTCCTTTTTACTTTGGCCTGTCCCTCCTCTTCTTTCTTTTTCTAGAGTACAGGCTATAGAGCTTATCACTCCATTTGTTTGCATGACATGTTTTCTGGTGAACATAGGCATGAGAACCAGAAAAGAAATGCTATGTTGAACGAATGAACTGATGTAGACACAGGAAGCAAGAATAAAAACTCATTTAATTCAGTGACATTGCTTTTGTGGCCAGTGGTGTTCTGACGGATTGACGTGAAGATGAAGGACAGAGAACTCAAGTGGCTGGAGTTCTTAATCCTTGCAACAGCAGTAGTTGGTGTCACCATTGTTTAAGTCACCTAGAGTCTTTGTGTGGTCTTAGAGAGTATAGTCCAAGGCAAGAAGTGGGAATTTGTGATTAACTATTCAAAAAAAATCTAGCTAACATCTGTGAAGGACCATGATTGACTGGTTTTAGGGCAAATATATCTAAGGACATAACTTGGGGTTTTGCTCAGGTTACCATGCAGTTATTGGCTGTAGAGAATAAATTTCCATCCCTATTATTTCCAAGTCTTCTAGAGAAGGATTGATGCATGAAGACAAATGGCCTAAGAACGTCAGTTCCTCTTGTTTCCCTGGATCCTTTCTTCCTAGCTGAGGAAGTCCATCTTTTTCTCTTGAGGATTCTAATCATCCGCCCATCTTCTGAAGAGAAGACTCCACTGACTGCAAGACTTAGACACAAAGGCCTGTGGTCTTGCAATCAGTTGCCAGATCTGTTCAGGATCTACCTCTACGTTTTCTTGTTTCCAACAGTGTCATCAGTTGCCAAAATAACCAAAGCACATGAAACACACCACCTGACATCTGGAAACAGAAGAATTTTTACACAGGAGATATAGTAGGTTTCAAAGCTGTTCCAGCCAGAGTGTCAAATGTGACAGTGATTGAGGATGTTTAACATTGAAAATAAAAATTTTAAGGCACATTATCAGCACGTGTGCAATAACTTACAATTTGGCTCTTTTTGTTGGTTTGGATTTGGGGATCAAGTCTGGGGCCTTGAGCATGCTCAATAATTACTCCCAACTGAACTGTGTTCCTAGACTAAGAATGCTGCCTTCCCTTCATTGGATTGAGCATTTGCAAATGGCCTTTAAAGATCAACAACAGAAGTTTGAAAAAATGAGGTTGAAAAGTTGGTTCTTTGACATCAACAGGAGGAAAGTATAAGAAGGCAACTTTTATCAGTAGTCTGCCTCTTTTGGATCAATCAGCAATGAGAGGTTTCTTGGGATAGGAGATTGGAAGTGTTAACATCAGGGCAATCTCAGAGAAATCAGGATGCTTGATCACCCTGTTATCTGCCCTCTCACTGTACTTTATCTGGAAAATACTCCTTGGAAAGGAATGGAAAGCCCCTTGCTCACCATGTTCTGGTATCTATCTAAGCTGACTTGCTACTTGGACAACTGTATGCTACAAAGACTATACTACTCAGGTAATATACACAAGGGATATTTCTTGCAATTCCTCACAAGCATTAATAGCAGGATTGCACTGTAGATTCTTTGCTTGTAGAGAAGGCCATATTATCTTCAGACAATAGATAGATTTTGTGGCTGACCAATGGGCATGTACAGACTGAATCACTAACTGTGAAATACCATGTGACTATGCAGTCTGAACTGCCTATGATGAACTGAGAATTATTTGATTCACTGAACGAAAAATTAGACACAAACAGCTTCATTTCATTATGAAAGAGGAGTTGCACTTGTGCAATCATAATAAATAACTTTAGAAAGCTTAACTACAATGCAATGAAGGAGGTGACCCCGAGAACTTCTTTTCTTGATGTACTATATAGCTCCTTCACTCCGTAATTGTGAGCTCAATGACCAGTCAGAGGAGGAAGGAGTTCAGTGTTGGCTTGGGGATGACTACGTAGGGTAGACTGCCATTAAAGTGAGGGTGATAGCTTTTTGTTCACCTCTATTCAGACCTGGCCTTTAAAAGCAAAGACAAGCATTATAAAATGTCTTCTCTTTATAGATATAACATGAAGATCAAATAACCAAGCATTTTCCAAATCTTTATAAAGACCCAATGAATAGTGTCCATTTTCTTTCTCTATCAACTTTACCAATGGAGGTTTAAACTCCATGTGCCTGAAATGAGATTTTTTTGCTCCATGTACTATTTTCATTTCCTTACCTTTTTGGACTTGTGTTACTGAGCCAATAGGAATAAAGAGCAACAGCTCTTCTTGATAACATGGCTGCACTTTATGATGAGGTAGGATTCAGGCTGGTATTACACAATGTGGGCAATCAGGACTATGATGAGAATAAAGAGGATTTTCTGGTAGCATCTTTTAATGTTTCCTTTACAAATAGTTCTAGGCGATGAAAAACTACAACCACCTTAAGAATCTGATTCAACAGAAGTGAATGGCATAGTCACCACACTCATAAAATACCCCACCTAGCCAAATTAGTGCCAAAGAATAAGCGAAACAGAGTGATTAACATATAAACAGCTTGAACCAGCACCTGAAGTCTCACAATTGCTCAGTTAAGAGGTGGATGCTGGAGTAGTCTCTTTTTGACCTCATCTGACTATTAAATCATAGGATCTCTACTTAGGTCTTACATTTTCCTCAAAATCTCAAAAATGCCTGAATCTCTGCTATCTGCATGCTTTATGTGGTTATTCTATTGTCCTCTCAGTCCTGGTTTTAGAGGCTGGGTATTGATGGTGGAAATTCTCTGCTTCCCAGTTATCTCTGAGTGGAGAACTGTAGCCAGAGTCACACAATTGAATACACGTATAATCTACTTCTAATATTTTGTAATTCATTTGGTATATTGGCTCAGGTGAGGCATTTGCCAGTTGAGGAGTATTATCCCCCAGCTCAAGAGTTATGTCTAGGTTTGCTGTGAAGTCCATCATTTTTATAAAGCTGATGTAGAAACTGTCTTTCTACAATTCAGACCCATTTTCAGATTAGCCAGCAGATGGGAAGATACGTTAAATTTTCAGAACATGAAATGTTTTACTTTCTGTGTTGAGATTTTTTTATAGGCGAAGGTTTTCTTTAATGAATCTCACACTCCTCCCATTCTTTTCCTTCTCTGCTTCTTTCCTTCCTTCATTCTTTTCCTGTTACTTCTGTGTATTAAATGCAAATTTCCTTGCATGATAAACACATACTTTATTACTGAGTCATACCTACAGGCTGAAGAATTTGTTGGTATTTGCTTTCAATTTTTCTTTCTTTTTTTGTAATTGGGCAAATTGTATTTTCTCTTTTGGATCCTTTGGACACATGCATGCAATATGTAGTGTAAAACTAGGAGATAAAAACTTGAGTCAAGATGCAGTTACTAAATTGAAATACATGTAAGTGAAATAAAGCTGTGAAAATGTATTGTTATCGTAGGCCCATATGTCACTTGGCCCTTTTTCTAATGTTAAATGTTGCCTAACAAGCACAAAATGCTTCCAGTGGCTTTTAGATAGCATATCCACATATTGAAATAGTGTTATAATTTGCCATTAGGCTGTATGTGTCATTGGCCAACTCAACCCTAAGAGTTAAATGGTATTTTAAACATGTCTCATTGATACATGGTTGTACAGACAACCACAGCTGCTTCAAGTTTATGAGAGGAAGATCCTGTCATATCCAGAAGACATTGTTCTCCCCAGCCCTCCCAAACCTCTGCCTCTTACAATATTTCAACCACCTCTTCTGTGATCGTCCCCTCAACTTGGGAAGAAGAGGGATAGATGCTCCATTTGTGGCCTACACGATTTCTTGAATTGAAGACATCTTGGCAAATTGTATCATTCACAGAAGACAGTGACAACAGTCTGGGTATGAAAAAATACATTACAGAAATACTGAGAAAAATCTTCACCTGGACACAGTGTAAACTGCCAATAAGTCTCTTTGTGGATAAAGAGATTCAGGGAATGACATGTGCAGTGATATTTCATTTATATTTTAATAAATAAAGCTTACCTGAAGTTCAGAGAGTGAAACAGCCACACTGGCCAGCCTTATAGACCAGGCCACAACGACGGACACATTTAATTCCAGTAGCCACAATAGCTGAAACACACACAGAGAAACCAGGCAGTACAATCTTCTAATCCCAGTGATGCACACCTTTAATCCCAGCCCTAGAAAGGATTATAAATGGGAAGAGACAGCTCTCAGACACAGTCTCATCCTGAGATTTCTGAAGGCAAAATCACCGTTTCAGACTGAGATAGAGGTAAGAGCTAATGGTTGGCTTTTTGGATCTTCAGGTTGAACACCAATTTCGGTCTCTGAGTTTTTATTAATTGTGCTTCAGACCTGATTTCAAAGAAGCACACTCATATACAAGTAATAACTGCACATTTGTCTGGCTCTTGACTAGAAAGTGTTTGTCTTCACATGGACTTTGTGATTTGCTAGATATCTCATATTCTCCAAGAGGCTAGTTCAGGCACTTTCTCATGAAAATTATTTAAGATCCATGGAGAAAACAGAAATATACAGGTTTCTTTTTAATACTAGACAAACGTGTTTGTCAACATTTCACTGCCTAAAATATTGCACTGACTAGACTAAGAATCAAAGTGTTAGAAATACAGGCTCCACTTCTGTAAGAAAATTAAGAAGTCACATGACTCACAAGCCGTTTATAGGAAATGGTGAGAAAATTGGAACACTTAAAGCATCAATCTTCAATGGGAGGGAAAGAATAGGAGGGTGGAAGACTCTGAAGTCATGCTGGAAGCTGCAGCATGATGCTGAATTACTAAGAGAATAAAGAGTAATGAAGAACAGCAAGCATTGTCAGATGCAGAGATGGAGACATTTTTAATTTCCCTCTTCAATTAGGAACCCAGACATAATGGAAATCATCAAAACCCATTAAGTTCACTCCTAATTAAGCATCTGTCAGGAGAAAATTCATATCCTCTGCTTCTCTTAGGTGCTGTTTAAGAGTGCTCATTGTCACATTTTTCTTGCATTAAGCTGCCATTTGTTCCCCTTAAGCACATTTCCCCCCTTGACCAAACTGGAGAAAATCAGCTGTTGATTCAAAAAATATTTCTTGACTAGGTGAACCATTTTTTTAAATTAAATCTCTTTTTCAGACATGCTTACCTGCAAAACAGATATGTCAATTTGCCCAATATGTCAGTATTATTGCATCTAAATACCTTTATACGTAAGAAGAAAAATGGTTTTCAATATATTAATAAAAAGGTTCACTCTGATAAGAAACTGAAAGACAACTTCCATGGTTGACCCTCATTCTCTTCATTTAGTAAAAGTCAGAGTAAAGCCTTATGACCAGGGATTTGTAATGCATGGAATCCACTCTGACTCATGGATCCATTTTTTGTTATCTTTCTACCCAGGTTTTTTTTTGAAGTTAGATAGCACTTTCTTTGTAATTGTAATTTCCAGTCTATTTTACAAATATATCAATGCCCATTTCCTAATGATGACCTTTGCTATGTTTCTTTCTTCTTACTGTCTTCATTCTCTCAAACCTGATAAGGAAATCGGTATTTTTAAAATATTTTTTAGTTTGGGCATGTATGCAGCACATAGACAAAGTGATTGTCTAACAAACACTAATGCCGTAGATTTGTATTCCTTTGGTTCTGAGCACTGCAAAAGTAAAAAAGAATATCTTGTTTGGAAGGACATAGTCAATGGAAAAGTCAATAGGAATAGGTTAGAGGTTTCAAGACTGATCTGGGATTTCCTCAGTGATTATCAAGAATTTCAAATCTAAAGTTTATATTTATATTCTTTTGTATGAATGCATGTGTTTCTGGTGTGTGTGTGTGTGTGTGTGTGTGTGTGTGTGTGTGATCATGCTCACTTTTATATACATATGGTGAAGACAAGCGATCAGTTTGGGCACCTTCTTCTAACTCCCACTGTATTAGATTTTGAGATAGGGTCTCCACCGAACCTGAAGCTCACTGTTTCTGCTTGATTAATGGACACTGAGCTCCTGTGGGCCTCCTGCTCTGTCTCACCTCCAGGACTGGGGCCAAAGGTGCATTCTGTCAGATCCAGCTTTTGTGTGGATGCTGGGCTTCCAAACTGAGGTCCTCATGCTTGTGCAGCACACACTTTACCCATTGAACCAAATGCCCCCTACCAATGTACCTCGAAGTGCTTGGCATTTCTTTCATGTTGCTTAAGTATATATTTCATTAGGCATTTGGACAGCTTTGGATAATAGCCATTAGAAGCTTTAAAACTCATAAAAATGGAATTCAAAACTTCAGTTTTTTAATAGTTCAATCCAAATATGAATGCCCAAGAAGTATCAAATCACTAATACCTCTAAATCATTTGACATCACTGCATGTATTCAGTAATAGTGAAATTTCAAAAGAGAGAAATTGTGAAATTATTCATGACAAATGCATGCTATATGCACATATGTATACTGTTGTATAACTCAAAAAGTACTAGAAAAGTATTTCTGTAGAATGATCTTCTGATATAAACATAAAACATGTGTGCTATAACTATTCACACATAGTATCTTATTCCTATGTGATACTTTCACTCATATATGATTTGTATAAATGCTAAAACAGTGCCTATTTCTCTAAGTTCATGATTTATTTTGAATTGTAAGAGTATGTTATAAATAGAATATGCAGTGTGGTCTTTTTGTGCTAAGTTCTTGTACATGTAGAAGATGAAAAGAAAATGTAACCACGGCTAATACTCTATCCCCATGTAAGTGTGGCGGCTTAACTTTACCTGACTTATGCTCTTCTGCTTTTTCAAATTTGTGAAATGTTTATATGGCTCAGAAATCAGGGAAAAATACATCATATAAGAAGATAATGAGTAAGAAAATAGGGAAAACATAACTAGTTTCATATCTTGGTACTTTATCTTCTCATATTCATTCTGACATGGATCCTTCTTTTACAACAGGCAACAGAAAGCAGTGTTACATACATCTAAAAGAAAACTCCTATTCAGATGGGTGTAGTGCAACTTGATTTTAAACAGTGTGATGCATGAGAAGAAGTATAGACTATAGACTGTCCTATACTGGCAACAACAAGCACATGCCCACATGCCATCTTTCATCCAGACTCTATCTGCATCAAGATAGAAGGCTTGAGCACTGTCCATGGAGCATGATCTTGTGTGCTTTCCAATCATCCAGGAAATCCCACAGGGATGGAATGGAAGATGGAGGAGAATTTCTTCCCAACATACCCTCTGGGGGAGAGATGCTTACGGGAGAGGGTGATGCAGCTCAATGCTAATTAAAACACAGCCACGATTCTGCCAGGAAACTGGAGTGTAAGTCCTGTTCATGTGGGTCAACAGTAAGAGAAACCAAGAGAGTGTGCTCTCTTGCTAGCTTCAAAGGCTGTGTTGGCTTCCCTTCTGAATGAGGTCAGTCATAGGGAGGACACAGCAAAGGCAATGTTAGGTGGCTGCTTCGGGGCTGGAGGCAGGCTATTCTCATGTTTGAGACAGTTTGTTCCTGCAAACTAGAAGCAGACAGTGAATTTCTCTGAAACAGAGCAGATACAATCAGTTCAACATGTGTTTAAAACTATACTAGGTGCACATTTGTGAATATCTACTTATGTTTTTTGGCCCCCACCTCCCTTTAACTTATGACTCCTCAAGGCTATAGAACATTGAAATTGGCTTTCAATTGATGTGGTTACAGAGAAAGAAAACCCCAGCCTTAATTATATTAAAATCTAGGCAGAACTTTGCTTTAACTGGTCCCTTCTTCAGCTTTTGTAAGCCAGATGTTTCTCTAATAAGTCTCATGAAAATGTGCATCATATACAGGTCTTATACTTTGTGACAAAATGTCTTGCTTTTATTCCTTTTGGCTAGAGATAATAACCTATGAGCAACGTCAACACGAAAGAATGAGAAGTGGCTTCTGTTTTGATGCTTTTCCCCTAAATGAGCTAAGCAAACAAGGATATGACAAAGAGCACGTCTCACCAGGGCCAACTTGGTAGCAGGCCACCTCGACGCTATTGATTTTGCATTTCCAGCTGGTCTTCTCTGGGTCGTTTTAAAAGAAGGTGCGGTGCATAGCCTTTACAAACTCCCTACCGCTTGCTGAGGTGGACGAAAAGATGCAAACTCATATAAATCCGCCAAGGAATATAATAGTCTCTACAGAAGATCTGGCTGAATCAACCAACAAAAGGTTCCAGCTGTGGAAACCGTGTGGAACAAAGGGAACTCTTGGCCTAATGTGCAGTGCATGCTTCTGACGTTCCAGTTCAGGGAAGGAATAAATAAAGCTATTCCAAAGCCTTTGACCAGATGTGGCTGACATAGTCGAAAATGTGTTTGCACAAAACCTTCACTATCAGCACGGCTTGCGCTTCTATCAGGGGACATCTGTTCCTAAAGCCAGTGGGGGAATGTTTGCATCCATGAACAGGGCACAGACTCGATCTGGTGGCGTCTTTGAAGCCTGTTTTTCCTGGCCACTGCAGTTCATATTAGGCTGAAGGACCCTAGATATATGTGGGGCGATGATTTTTTAATTCATAATCTAAATGCTTTTGTGTCATGGAATCAAACTCTGTCCAATGGTCAAAGACAAAATTCCCATTTGTTTTCCAGGAGCAACTATGCACATTCCCCATAGCTGACTTGACACCGTTAAGCCTAGACACACTTTCCATCTGCCTTTGACTTAGATTGTTCCTGAGGTTGGCTATTGATCATCATGCTCACATGAATCCTTCATTACCCTAATTGGAACCATTTATAAACACATTCCTTGGACAGATGACAAAAGGATCCATGATAGGCAACTCTATATTCAAAACAGCTGCCCAATATGTAAATCAAAAGCTGTTAAAGATTGTATTGAGCTGAGAACAATTATATAAGGTTTGAGCCTGTTGCAAATTAAAGTGACTGCATTGGAGCTTACGGGATTTGTAAAGAGAGTCTTTCTTTTCAAGAATGCCAGTTCAGATTCACCATAGGCCCCTGACAAGTAATATCACATGAAAATAATGGAAAACAAGTTTGCGCTCTTAGCTGCTGGCTGACAGAGAATGCCTTCAGAAAGTAGCATCCTACAGCCAGTATATCAACTATCTGAAGACTCAAGGTCTGAAATTAATTAACTAAATTAAGGTCTACTTAGAATTCATTTTAAATATCAAGCTATCATTCATCAAGTTTACAGAACGGTAGGTACATTGTATCAGGTTTCTTTTTAATTTAGTCCTGTCTATATTCACAAAAGCTGTATCCTTCCTCACTTGTTATATAAGGAGGTGATAAAAACAAAACTCAAAACTGAGCAGTTTTAATAGGACTGTGGAAATAACTATTGTTTATTGATTCTTTTGATGTCAATTATTATTCTCATCACTGTAATGGCTATTGGATGATTTATTGCAATAACTGCATGAGGTGAGAACTATTAATATCATCATTTTGAAAGAAACTAAAGCAATGGGGTCAAATATAATTTACCCAGTGTCAAGTAGTTCATGGGCAGACCCAGATTATCTAATTTAAACACTATAGCTTCTTCATGGAAGGTTCAACACATGCCAAATCTTACTCTAGGGAATGAATGGTAGTGTCATTTAATTGTATTCCATTTTGAGCCTCACAAAGATAAGATACATAGATAATTGATTGGTGGAAGATAGAGAGGCAATGCTAACATTTTCTTTAATTCTTGGAGGACTGCATTCTTTTTTAATTTCTTTTTACTTTATTTTAGAAAGAAAGCAAACTATTTTTTTCATCCTTCCCCTCTTCCCATTACCTCCACTTACCCCCAACGCCAAACCCCCATTCAATCCTCAGAGAGGGTAAGGCACATTGCTTTGGGGAAGGTCTAAAGTCCTCCTTAATATATCTAGGCTGAGCAAGCTATTCATCCAAACGGAATAGGTTCCCAAAAGGCCAGTAAATGCAGTAGGGATAAATCCTGGTGCCACTGCCAGTGGTCCCTTAGTCTGCCCCAGCCATGCAACTGTCAACCACATTCAGAGGGACTAGTTTGAATCTATGCTTGTTCCTTTCCTGTCCATCTGGAGTTTATGAGCTCCCATTAGCTCAGGTAGACTGTTTCAATGGGTGTACCAATTGACCTCTTTGCTCATGTTCTCACTCCTCCCACTCTTCAGTTGGACTTTGGGAGCTCAGTCCAGTGCTCCAATGGGCTGCATTCTTTCTAATACTTGTCCTTTCTCATTTAATATCCCATTTTTAGTGTCCACAGTTAAAGATGTTTTTAAGATGGATGCTAATCTCCCTGCCCCTCATTCTAAATTATATTACTGGTATGCAGAGGATTAGATAAGCTTTGGGGTACAAATGGTGTCTTTGTGGGCCTGATTCCAAATGTAAGCTGTACATAGGAGTCCGTGTCTGGCATGAAAGAAAGTCAGTGATTCTGAGACCCGAATTACTTACACTGAATTTTGTGTTTGCAACATAGGATGAAACTTGCTTAGAATTGAGTTAGACATTAGAACTGTTTAGTTAGTTGTAACTTCTATTTTTCATGGGTCTAGGTTTGCAAAAGTGTTCTCACCTCTAGCCTGTCTCCCATAGCAGGTAGGCAATGGGAAGTGGGGAATTAACAAGATATGAAGCAAACAGGATGGGGATAACTTCCTGAGGGTTATTTGTGTGTGTTTGTGTGTGTGTGTATGTGTGTGTGGTGTTTTGATTTGATCTAATGCTATAAGGACACTTTTAGTTACTGTTCTAATGCTGTGAGGAGACACCATGACCAAGGCAACTTTTAAAAGAAAATATTGGTGAGGAGCATGGCAGCTGGCAGGCCCAGTGCTGGGGCAGTAGATGCTCAACCTGAACCACAGGCAGCAGACAGATTAGAGAAAGAGAGGGAGGGAGGGAGGGAAGGAAGGTGGGAGAGAAGGAAGGAAAGGAGGGAGAGAAGAAGGAAGGGAGGGAGGGAGGAAGAGAGGAATAGGAAAAGAGAGAGAGAAAAAGAGAGAGAAGGGAATGGCTGGGGGTGAGGGACAGAATGTAAGAACTGGAGT
>LOJH01026469.1:16665-27663 GCA_001685095.1 Ellobius talpinus
AGAGAGAGAGAGAAAGAGAGAGAGAGGAGACAAACACAGAGACAGAGACTGGGCATGGCTTGGATATTTGAGACCTCAGAGCCTAACCCTCCTCCAACCAGGCCTCAGCTCCAAATCCTTCCTAAACAGTCCCCCAACTGGGAAACAAATATTCAAATATATTAGCCCTTGGGGTCCATTCTCATTCAAACCACCACAGCCATTAATTCAGTAGTTATTATGTAGCTTATGAGCATAAAAAATGTGGGATATTTTATTTCTATTAATGGAGTTCCTTGAAAATTTAGAAGAAAAAAATAAATAGGAAGATACATTCTGTTGCCCATCTATCTTGTTTGTAATCACTATTGAATCTCTGTTTTATTTTTAGTTCCCTTTCCCTGATTCATAAATAATCAGTATATACCCTCTTTGGCACTACAAACTGTTTCTCTCAACCTAGCCTCATTATAAATGATAATATTTCAATTTGTCTTCCTGAAAACCGCATTCTGGACATCCAGTTGTAATTGATCCCATGGACATATTAACAGTGCCTCCCGTAAACCAAACACTAGACTGAGAAGAGAGGCCAGAGCTCCTATCTTCAAAAGGCAAGGACTGAATAAAACAATACAAATAGCTTACAATGCCATTTTTGTTGCTAAAAACATTAAAGGAGATGGAAAAAAACACCTATTTGGGGAAAATGGAAAGGATGGCACTCACATTAAATATTAAATAATTTACCAATCACATGAGGGGAAAGAAGGTATTCCATGCATCATAACAGTAAAGTAACATGTCTTTTAAGGATGGGTTACCTTCTTCAAAACAATGGTAGAACTTAAAATGTGTATTTGGTATAATGATTCCCATAACAGTGATGTAGTGGAGTGTATTAACTATGTAGTAACTACAACCAACATTTAGTCTGCAGTTTAAAGAGAGGCAGGAAAACCATCCTGTTACAGCAACTACAATAAACTGTGCCGAAGACTAAAAAGATATTGAATCTCTAGCAGTTCCATTGGTTGGTAATTTCTTGATAATCTTATGTAACAAAATACACAGCCATAGTGGCTCACAGTAACAAACGCTCATTTTCTGTCCCCATCATATCAGGTCAGCAGGGAGTCAATTAAATCCAGGCTGAGTTTGACTGCATTTGGCTCAAAGCCATAGGCTGTATTTGGGAGGTGTGGCTACTAGCCTGTATACATCTCGTGGAGAAAATGTATTCACAGAGAACATGTACCAATCGAGAACATGTCAAGCTTTGGCTTACATGGTAGCCCACTTACCCACCATCAAGTCAAAAGTCAAGTATGAATATATGAAAAAGGATAAAATATTTGCCCAAAATGATTTGCCTACCACAATAGTTGTTAATAAGCTTTTAAAATTTGAACATATAAATAGAATCCAAGTCATGGATACCTTGCAATCTCTAACTTCAAAAAAATTACACAATGCACTTCCTTGATGGTTGTATAAGGGGAAAAAAAGGATAAAAATCTGTAAAGGATTAACTAAAACCACCCAGAGCTGAGCAATAGTGTAAAAGCATATACCTAGGTGTGCTGGTCAATAGCAATTCAAGAATCAGCTCACTTTTGAGCCTTTGTTTGTTTGTTTTCCTTTTAATGCTGACTCACTTTTTGAAATTAATTAATTAATTAATATTTAATTTCATTTTACATTCCAGAGACAGTTCTCCCTCCTACTCCTCCTCTTGGCTTCCCTAGCCTCCACCCCCACCTGTGGCCACCTCCCACCTACTCCTCCCAATGGGTAAGGTCTCCCATGGGGAGTCAGTAAAGTATAACACATTAAGTTGGGGCAGGACCAAGCCTCTCATCTGCATTAAGGCTGATCATGGCATCCCACCATATGGAATGGGCTCCAAAAAAGCAAGTTCATGCCCCAGGGATAGATCCTGGTCCCACTGCTAGGGACCCTTCAGATAGTCCAAGCTTCACCACTGTCTCCCACATATGGAGGGTCTAGTTCGGGCCCCTGGAGGCTCCACAGATGCCAGTCTAGAGTGCATAAACTTTCAGGAGCTTGGTTCAGCTATCTCTGGATTTTTCCACCGTGATCTTGACTTTCCTTGTTCATATGTTCTCATCTCCCTCGAGTCTTTACGTTTTATACTGCACTTTTTAGGCTGACTTTAGAAAATGCCAAGAATGGAAAGACCCATTTATCGTGGAATTATGACAATCTGGAGGAATTTTCTTTTTAATTTTTATTTTGATAGTCATATTTTTGGTTGAGATCTTTCACACTCAGTGGTTCTATACAGTAATTTTAATCTCTCAGAAAGTACTTAACCATGCCTACTGTGCGTCCGGCTCTGAGCTGGCTATTGAAATCGTGTCTATATAAAATCTTTCCAGATTGGAAACTTTCATTACATAATTCTATAAAATTCTACAAATCCCCAAAGGTAAAAGAAATGCAGAAAACTTCTTATAACCCTGAACACAGTGCACGAATATAAGTTTAACTACATTTTCAAGAGAGAACATCCCTCAGGGAGAGGCATAAATTGCTTCAATTGCATTGCTTAAAACACTCAGTTGTAATGAACAGAGTTCGACATTCCAATTATTTGCTTAAGGAGATATCTCATTGACTTACAATTGCTTCGAATTCAAGTTTCAAAGGAAAAGCAGTTTAATCAAAAGGTAGTTACTGATCTTGAAGCTCAACAGAACTCTGTTCAGATTGTACTAATGATCAAACATAGATTTTTGTAGATGCCAGTCAAGCTCTCTGTCACTGAAATCTGCCCTCATCCTCTTTAAGGTCTTTTCACACACTTCAGCTTGGATCTGCTAACTGGATGTGCCCAGAATAGAGATTAGCTATACTTTTCACTACTACCATCTATGTATATATTAATATAATACAGCCAAGTTCTCTCTAAGAGAAAACATATCCTAAAGATGTTTCCTATAAGAGTTGGTTTATCTGGGCAGAGACATATAGAATCAATAGATTATTGATTAGGATTAGTATTAAACTGAATTAGGATTGAACTATGTCAATAACCCTTTGGAGATAATATACAGGGGATTATGCATTCCATTGGATTCTTTCCTTTTATATGGCTCAACTAGGTATTAGTAACTAATAGTGAAAGCCTCAAAATTAATGCCTTACTCCAAGCGCTTTGTGGTGTCTGTCTTATCATATACCTGAGAGCTATTTCTCAGTCAGAGAGAGGAGCATTGGCATTGAGAATCTTCAGACACTGCGATTAATTCCTCTCCATCATTATCCGCCATTCTCCTGCCTTAAACTTACAACTTGACTTAGAGAGTGTACTGAGCATACAACCCATGCTATATAAGTTTCACCAAAAAAGAAAGATAACATTTCTCCTCTACTTACATTCACAAAAGTTTGTAATATGATTTGATCCTAATAATTTAGTTATATTTATATGACTAAAAAAAGCACAAAAAGAAAATACTAGGTACTGATGCAGCATAAGGTTGAGGCCAAATATAATTGCAGACTTAATGAAGTTATCAGAAAAGGTCAAATGTGAAAACAATCCTCACAGAGACTCAGAAAATACAGAAACAGTGCACACACCCTGGATTGCCAAATGTCTGAAACACACTTCCAGATGCCTCAAGGCACACTTTCCCTGACTTTCTAGTCTTTCATTTCTAAATTTAACACCTTCCAAACTTCCATCTTCTTTTTCCAGTGTCTCACTTTATACGTCTCAAATAGAGAGGATTATGATTTATGGGTTAAAATGAGATGATTTTTATTCAGGATGTGGTGGTTTGAGTATGGATGCTTCCCATAGGCTCGTGTATTTGAACACTTGGTTTCTGGACGGTGGCACTGGCACTGGCTGGGGAGGCTTCAGAGGTGTGATCTTGTTGGAGGAAGTTTATCACAGCAGGAGGCTTTCCCAGTTTTGTTTTTTTACCTGTATGCAATGCAATTTTATTCAGCTCTAAAAAATGAAAATTTTAGGAAAATGATTGAACTAGATAGTATTATACCAAGTGAGAAAGAACAGGATTAGAGGGTCAAATACAACGTGTTCCCTTTCATATGCTGATCCTAGCTTTTAATTTTTATACATGAGCATAGATGTGGATGTGAATGTGGATATAGCTCATTAACTGGAAAGGGAACCATTGACATATGTCATGAAGGCAAAAAAGAGAGTTAGTGGGGATGGGAGGTTATAAGTGGGCATTGGATGGGAAAGAAGAAAAAGTGAAAGGAAGATGAACACATATAGATTATGCCTGGTGACACAAAGAAACAGACTAAAGAATCATTTTCTTTTTGCTTTCTTTTGAGAAGACACTTAGTTCAAATTTCAAACAATGGTTCTAAAATCTTTTTTAAGCTTTTTTTATTGATTTTATTGAGCTATACATTTTTCTCCCCTCCCTTCCTCTCCCCTTCCCCTTCTACCCTCTCCCATGGTTTCCATGCTCCCAGTTTACCCAGGAGATCTTGTCTTTTTCTACTTCCCATGTACATTAGATCCATGTATGTCTCTCTTAAGGTCCTCATTATTGTCTAGGTTCTCTGGGATTGTTAATTGTTAATTGTTTTATGTCTAAAGTCACTTATGAGTGAGTACATATGATGTTTGTCTTTCTGGGTATATGTTACCTCATTCAATATGATATTTTCTAGATCCATCCGTTTGCCTACAAATCTCAAGATCCCATTATTCCCCATTTAAAGGTAGGCCTTGTTTCCAGTTTATTTTTTTCTGTGTAGTGCTTGTAATTCATGATGTGAACTCACCAAATCTTGCTCCAGCTGCCATGCCTGCCTGCATCCTGTTAGAATGGTGATAAACTCTCAACCCTCTGGAACCATAAGTCTAAATAAACCCTCCTTTTTCTCAGTTGCCTTGGTCATAGAATTTTATCACAGCAACAGAAAAGGATCTAATACATTCATCCATCAAATTTTAAAAAATAAACATGATAAATTAAAATGCAAATTTTTCACTTTACCAGTATATTATATTCCCACAGAGAACCCATGATTGTGGTTCGTTGATACAGTGATGGACATAGGTAGTTTATCTCCTAATTCAAGGCATTGCCAGTGTGGAGCTCAGGATGTATAAAGTAGAACTAGAAATTGCTTTTGCTCAAGTCAATGTTTAATAAATAGTAATTGGGATTAGAGAGTGTGGAGTTAACACACACTGCTAATCATGAAAACAATAGCTGTATTCCTCTGGAAAGATCTGGTAAACTTTGGGAACCAATGACAGAGACCTGGAAGTCCCACACTTCTCTGGGTCCACTTAATGAGTTGGAAAACATTTTTAGCTCATTGAGTGTTAGAGGACACAGAGAAAAGGTTACATTTCCTGATCCCAGTATTTCATATCACTGTTTCATATATACTTTTCCCATTGTATGATTTTTCTGATTTTCACCTGTTCTTCGGTAAGCATGGGCATGTTGCCACAGGAGGCATGAGAAGAAATATGGGCATGATGTGACTGAGAGAAAGGGGGTACTGTGGGCTTCCTGCTCTTCATCTGGTTCTCTTCCACCTGCATCAACTGTAACACAATGAGCAGTCATTATTACATCACATAGAATCACCCCTATAGTTAACAGTTTCCAAGAGATGACATTACTAATTCAGAGTTCAGGCCTTGCAATAAAAAATCCTCCTAATGGCTTAGGGATCATGTTAAATTATCTGTGACTATTCAGGTTCAGCTGGCTTACATTCCAAAAATATACTTCTAAAGAAATTTCTCTCATTCTCCCCATTGTTGAACATATCTCAAGTATTTCATGCTCCAATGCACACTCCTATTTTAAGTACATATCTGGGTAGCAGATTAAGAGGGAAAACATAGAAGCTACGTTCAAACTTGCCAAAGGAGATTCTTTTTAATTTGATCAGGTTTTCCCTATGCCTTCTCACCAATGCATAAATGAGAACTAAATCCTGACCAAATGGTGTTTCTATGCACCCCAGTGTGTTTTGTATACAAATCACAAACTCAGTTCTTCTACTGTTCCTTTGATCCATCCGGCAGCTTCTTTCTCTACATCACCAGGTGAAGTATGTTCCAGCTGTAGAGGGGCCCAGCTGTTCATCTGGGAATCATTTGAACACTGGTGCTAAGAGGTAGAGCTGCTGTATTTCACCTGCCGGATTCTCTCTTTGCAATTGTATTTCCTGATGAGAGTGAAGCTATAGTAGGGACAGTTATTCTTAAAATTAAAAAGGATAGAAAGGTTAGAGATTGGAAAATGTGTGTTCACACACGGGGTGGAGGTTGTTCAAAATGAAACTACATGTTTGGGATTTCATACACCTTCTTGAACAAATTTATATAAACTTTTGATTCTAGAAAGATTTTTCTTTTCTTTCTGCAACAAGAAGAATGGACTGGGGACAGGAGCAATGTGGCCAGCTGCACTTGGTGGGATTCTCATCTCAGCTAGTTCCATTTTGGGGTGTCTCAGGAAGGGGTAGCCATTGAACTCCTTCAAATGACAAGGAGACATCTCCTGTTACAGAGAGATCTTTCCTGAAATGCTCTGACTATGGTCTGAGGAGGATGAGTTTGCTGTCCATCAGATTACAGTTGCTGGGCTATCAGTAAAATAGCATATAGAACTATAAAATAAAGTTAAAACCATGAAATAGAACAAAAGTTCCCTTTGTAATTGTCTAATCACAAGGCCCGGGTCTCAAATATTAATCTTCTTCACCTATACACATTGGTTCCATCCATCAGTTTTATCATGAATTTGGCTTAACACTGAGGATACATCCCGTCTTTCACCACACATGATGGTTTCCAGATGTTCTGATGAAATAATGGGGCTCTCCTGTAGACATAATGGACCATAGCAGCAAAGTAACTCAGCAAAATGAGCAAACCAGGCTCTGCAAATGATCTTAATTATTTCAATTCCGAAGAAACAGAACGGCACTGAGTAATACAACAAACAGTCCTTTGAAAGAGCAAACAAAAAGCCCGAGCAATTTACATTTAAGCGAAACGCACTCCCTGCAAAGTATAACATGTTTAGAATAATTCAGGAAGAAATCTAGCACCCTGCCATTTTCATAATTGGTATTCTATGTCAAGTCTTGAACAGTAAGTAGCATATAAATCATAATGTTAATAGTGGTCTGCTTTTCAGTTTTTAATGATTTTTTTCTAAAAAAATCATTGCTGAAAATGAGAATTTGCTTTTACATTATTCAAGATGTCTCTTGTGTTTCCAGCATTTGAAAAGTAGTTACAAATGTCATGAATTAGGCAGATCAAATTTTCATAGCATACCTACACACATGAGGGGGGAGGGAAGGGGAGGGAGATGGGGAGGAGAAGGGAAAGAGGGAAGAAGAGAGAGAAGTCAATGTATATTTATCTGTACTTTCCATGAGTAGGGAACATACCGGTTATATTCTGTTTGGTATAATATTACTCAGATACAGTATTTACAATGGGTAAAAAGGTGAATTTATGCTAGCAATTGTTTGTGCTTCTCTCCTAAGCTGTAAGCCGATCTGTCGAAATCATTGACACTCGTCCACAAAGCACAGGTGGCAGGCTCTTTTAATACACACCAAAGAGAGTGTGATAGAAATAAATTATGTTGCCATCAAAAACATGCCAAAATAATATTTTCCCATCTGCTTAGCGAAGCCTCTGTGATAAGTGAACAAACAGGTTTTCTAAGCTCACACTTGATACACAGACACCACAAGCAATTAATTAACATTAACATGACAGGAGTCGATTGGATTTCCCACCTCCAGACTGTAATCAAAGCCAGAAGCGGAATACAGACCCTGGCTAATACCCAGACTCGTAGGTCTTCAGATGTGGCTTCCCTCGAGCTCCTTTCTCTCCCCCAGATACTTGCAATGAAGTTGGCTTGCTGAATAGCACCAAGAGGAGAGTGCTAGCCCAGGGTCCACGTGGCCAGACTGTGATCTGCCTATCCAACAGAGCCAGCCTGCTGCATTGTCTTAGTACACACACTACAGAAATGGAAATAGAAGTTCAAGTCTAATTTTACATTGAATCAACTGGTTAAAAAGAGGCAATTGCTGCCTAGGATTGGGGAACAATGGACCAGTAGTAGAACCACTGTGGAAACAGTAAGGAGGTTTCTTAGAAACTAAAAATAGAACTACCCCTCAGCCCAGCTATATCCCTGCTTAGCATGTAGCCAAAGGATTCTAAATCACATCACAGAGGTACTTGCTCATTCATGTTCATTGCTGCTCTAGTGCCAGTAGCAAGCACATTGATTTAGCCTAGATGTTCATCAACAGACGAGTGAAGAAAACACGGTTAATACCAACCATAACATTGTATTCAGTTATAAAAAATAATAAAATTGCAGGGAAATAGATGAAGGTGGAACTCTTTATTTGAGATGAGGCAACCCAGACACCAAAAGGCAACTACCACATGTGTTCTCATATGAGGATCATGGCTTTAAATGAATGTAGGTGTGGGTATGGGTGTCAATCATAAAAAATGTAGAGGGGGACCACAGCTAGGTGAAGGAGTCTTCTAGGAAGAGGGGAAGGTAATAGAACACATGAAAGCATGAAGGTACTGGAGGTGGAAGGACAGAGGTGTTGAGTGGGGAGTAAGGATGATGGACTCTGGGTCAAAAGAAGATGTTATTTCTGAACATGCCATAATATTATGATCTCTTACTCTACCTAAAAGGAGGGTGAAAGGTTGTTGAGATAGCGTTAGCAAATCAGTTGCTGAGTGTGATTTTAAGTATTACACTCAAATAAAATGTGTATGTGTTAAAAGCATTGCAACTGATAACTATGCATATGTTGATTTATTTCTGTGAAGAGTGTTATCAATTCCAAGAGATTGTCTTACATTTTAAAAAAATCACCAATTTAAATGTCTTTGTAAGTATTTGGAAGCCTCTTAAACTTTTATAGGTAGAGCTGCCTTATGAATTTTTTAAGAAGCGCTTATCTGAATGTATGATCTAGAGAATTGGAAATATATCAGTAATGCAATTGGAAAATCATAAGAAAGCTAGTTTGTATCATCCTTTATTTCATAAGGGAGAAATGACTGTCATCTCAGTTTTTCAAAACTCAGAGAAATAAGTTAACTTAAGAAATTGGTTTAGAATCATATAGATTAATGAAAATAATGTGTTTTAATCAAATCCATCTCCATACCCCATCCTCCATCTCTTTCCCTATCCACTCACCATATCCCCCACCCCCAGTTCCTGTGATCTTTTTCTAAACCCCGTGAGTCCACTTAGTAGTACAGTGTGTGCATGGATGCAGGACTGTCCCGTGGGATGTGGGCAGCCTGTCAAGGGCCACATCTGGAGAAAACTGACTAGCCATCCCACAGCAGCCATCGCTTGTCAATAGCTCAACTGAGGGTGGCACAGCATCGGCTACTCTCCCAAACATGCTGGAATTTTTGCTGGCTTTGTCTAGTGCATGGAGTTACAGCCACCATCATTTCCAGACAAAACTTTGCGTTTCAGCAATCTTTCACCACTTCTTTCAATCTTTTCAACCTCCTATTATGATATGATTCCTCAGCCTTGGGAGGAAGGAGTGTTATACAGATGAACCATTTAGGCTAAATAAATCCATAGTCTCTTATTCTTGGTGCTTTGGTCAGTTGTGAGTCTCTGCATTAACTGCAATTTACTAGGAAAAGTAGTTTCTCTGATTAAGGTTGAAAACTATACTAATATATGGTTATAACGATAAAGCATGAAGGGTACAGTTTAATACTATACTTCTATATCTCTTTAACAGAAAATTAGTGGTAAGTTCATCCCCAGGGCCTCTGATCTCCCTAGCCGTGGGTTCCTGGCTCTGTTAACAGTGCCAGGTATAAATTTTGTCTTGGGGAACAGGCCTTTAATTGAATCATAAAATGATTGATTACTACCAAACATTTGTGCCAATATTGCACCAAAGAGTGAATCTGGCCAGGTTGGTCATTATTCTAGGTTGCAGGGTTCATAGCTGATAAAGACTGTTAATTGTCTTTCCCCCCCCAGTTCCCTATATAGCACCTTCCTTGTAGACCTTTGAAAGCCAGCCAGGAAGATGAAGTTTCCAGGTCAGTACTGGCTTAAAATCTCCATCTCCAATGACTCTGGTACATGGTACCTGAAGCAGTAGGGTCTCACTATCAAGAGCTAGGAGGTTAGAGTAAGCATCTAGTGTTTTATGAGTATTTATGTGTATATGTATTCATTTATAATTTGGAGAACCAAAGTAAAAGTGAGGCTTTGTGAATTTTAAGCATAAAGGGGGATCAAACAGGGCATCTGAGAGATATTGGAGGAAGGCAAAGCAAGGACTATCCGTTCTTTGTTTTCCTCTCACTTCCAATAGTCAAACCTAGGTGAAGAGAGAAGGCAAGCCCAATGAAACAAAGCAGCAAATATGAGCTATGGCATGACTATGTACTTATATTCACAGAAATAAGGTGGTAAGGGTCAGATTAAGTGCAGATTGGAGTTTTTCCTCAAGCTGTGTGTTGAGGGTGCCGATGTGACGGGACAACCCATGAATAAAAGGCACTGACAGGAAGAAGTGTCCCGGCATTTTCTCCTTCCATCATTTCAGTTCCTCTCCTTCCTTCTCTCGTTACTATTGTCACCCACATCCACGTTTCTCCTTTCCTTGTTTCCTAAACCTTTGCCGAGCAACCAATAAAAATAGCTGAGGGAGACAGAGACAATCCCGCCTGTTTCTTTATAATAATTCTTCCTGTTGAATGGAGGGCAGGAAGAATTGCCATCTTAACAGGTAGCTCAACCCAGAAGACTAACATTAGACAGATTTTCATACACTTGAATTCATGTATCTTAATAGAAACTATCTATAACTTACCTATCTATCTATCTATCTGTCTGTCTGTCTGCCTGCTTGCCTGTCTATCTATCATTTCTCTCTCCTCTCTCTCCTCTCTCTCTCTCTCTCTCTCTCTCTCTCTCTCTC
>LOJH01026470.1:952-13683 GCA_001685095.1 Ellobius talpinus
TTGAAGTCTCCTGCTATTAGTGTGTGGGGTTTGATGTGTGATTTAAATTTTAGTGATGTTTCTTTTATATATATGGGTGCTCTTGTATTAGGGAAATTAATATTCAGGATTGAGCCTTCATCTTGATGAATTATTCCTGTTATGAGTATAAAGTGTTCTTCTCCATCACTTTTGATTGATTTTAGTTTGAATTCTATTTATTAGATATTAGGATAGCTATACCTCCTTGTTTCTTAGGTCCATTTGATTGGAAAACCTTTTCCCAACCCTTTACTCTGAGGTAATGTCCATCTTTGAGGTTAAGGTGTGTTTCTTGTTTATAGCTGAAGGCTGGATCCTGTTTTCATATCCATTATGTTAGCCTGTGTCTTGTTATAGGTGAATTGAGTCCATTGATATTAAGAGATATTAATGACCAGTGGTGTTAATTCCTGTTATTTTTCAGTAGCAGTGTTTGTGTGTTCCCTTCTTTGGCTTTTGCTGGTGGGAGGTTATATGTTGCCTGTATTTTTGTGGGTGCAAAATTTAGCTTCCTTTGGTTGGGGTTTTCCTTCTAGCAATTTCTGTAGGGCTGGGTTTGTAGATACATATTGTTTAAATCTGGTTTTGTCATGAGATATTTTGTTTTCTCCATTGATGTTGATTAAATTTGCTGGGTATAGTAGTCTGGGATTGCGTTCGTGGTATCTTAGTGTCTGCAGCACATCTCCTCAGGATCTTCTGGCTTTCATGGTTTCCATTGAGAAGTTGGGTGTAGTTCTGATAGGTATAACTTTATATGTTACTTGACCTTTGTCATTTGCAGCTCTTAGTATTCTTTCTTTATTCTGTATGATTTGTGTTTTGATTATTGTATGGTGAGAAGATTTTTTTTTGATCCAGTATATTTGGTGTTCTGTAAGGTTCTTGTACCTTCATAGGGATATCCTTCTTTAAGTTGGCAAAGTTTTCTTCTATGATTTTGTTGAATATATTTTCTGTGACTTTGAGCTTGACTTCTTCTCCTTCTTCTATCCTTATTATTTTTAGGTTCAGTCTTTTCACGGTGTCCCAGATTCCTGGATGTTTTGTTGGATTTAATGTTTTCTTTGACCAATGAGTCTATTTCCTCTATGGTATCTTCAGCACCTGAGATTTTTTCTTCTATCTCTTGTATTCTGTTAGTTATACTTGCCCCTGTAGTTCCTGTTCATTTACCCAGATTTTTCATATCCATAATTCTCTCAGTTTGTGTTTTCTTTATTGCCTCTATTTCAGTCTTCAAGTCTTGAACAGTTTGTTTCACCTGTTTGATTGTTTTTTTTTTCTTTTTTTGGTTTTCTTGGGTTTCTTTGTGGGATTTATTAATTTCCTCAAATTTTTTGTTTGTGTTTTCCTCCACTTCTTTAAGGAAGTTCTCATTTCCTTTTTAAAGGTCTCCATCATCTTCATAAAGTTACATTTAAAGTTGTTTTCTTCTTCTACTTCTGGGTTAGGATGGTCAAGTCTTTCTGTTGTGTAATCACAGGGTTCTGGTGTTACCATATTGCTTTTTAAGTTGTTGGATGAATTCTTGCATTGACACCTACCCATCTCTTTTTGAAATGAGTCTGGCAGTTTCTTTGTGTCTTTTTCCAGTCCTTGCAGTCACTTACTAAGTCTTTAGGAATTGTTCTTTGTCTGCTCTGTACTGTCAACGCCAGTGTCTTAGGGAGCCACTGAGGTCTCTCTAATCCTGCTCTCTTGGTCTTCTCTCCTGGTTTGCTCTCTTGTTTCTCTTTCTTTGTCCCCTCAGTGTTGTAGCAAGCTGTGTTTCAGAGTTCCACTGAAGTTGTAGGAGGATAGACAGGTTTGAGTGTGGGATGGGACTAGTTGCTTGCAGGGTACCGTAGGTGGATGTAGATATTGGGGCAGCCTACCTGCAGGAACCTCTCTTACTGGCTGGCTAGATAAGCCAAGGCAGTTTGGGGAGGGGCCCGGGGTTTCGTCCAGCTATGGAGGTCCTAGAGAGTGTGGTGTCCTGCCACATGACTGGTCATTCACCTCTTTTCCCCTTCAGTATTACTGCAAGCTGTGTTGCAGAGTTCCACCAAGGTTGCAGCTCTTAAGAGTTTCACAACTTCCCAGTAATGCCACAGCTCAGGAATCAAGCCTGCAACATAGGAACATCTAAAGAACACTTCAAAACTGAAGTAAAGTAATATGTCTTACTGTTTTACTAATTTAGTATTTACAATATCCATCAAATTTCAAGTAGAGATTATACTTTTAACCTTTGTTTGTGGTATATAACAGTGTGATGTAAGCTCTGGTTCTTTAATAAATATCAGTTAAATGAATAAAGAAAAAATGAATGACAGGAAGACTTATGTTTTTAACTTTTTCTTCCTACATTTTAATATTTTAAAAAATTAAAAATTTCCACTTTTTAAAATTAAAAAATTGTGTGTATATGGGTATTTTGCCTGGATGTGTTCCTGTGTACCATGTGTGTGCTGGGTGCCTGCAGAGGCCAGAAGAGAGCATCAGATCCCTGGAATTGGAGTTACAGTGGCTCTTCTTGAAGTGTAGCCAGGGCCCTTCACTGCTAACCCATATCCCCAAAACCCAGTTCTTTCTTATATTTTGAATTCTTTATGCAACCAATGTTTTGACAATATGTCCTTCAGTAACTCAGCCTCTTCCTAAAATGCCAGCTTTCTCACCCAAAGTGCTGATTTACTTTGCAATTGAGGTTAAGCAAAATGATCTTGAAAATCAGCATCTTATGGGGTATTAGACACTCAGGTAGTTATAGCTGTAGGTAAAAACCCTGTGAAAACCCAAGCTAGAAGTCTTTGCAAAGAAAGAGAAGTCAGGCACACAGTTCTACCAAAGTCATAGAGTGCCGGACCTCCTACGGCCTGGGCATGAGGCTCAGTGTAACTTTCTAAACCTAGCTCAAGTTTTGATATCTGTCTTTGGCCATGAATTCCACATATGAGTGACTCAGCACAGCCTGACCTGAGCCCACCTCCGCCCAGCCATTGCTAATGTGGCAGAATATTATTGGCCCTTATTCCTTACTCTGCCTCAACTCATCCCAAGATTCCCACCCCTTTTCTCAGTCCTATATAAGTACTTGCCTGATGCAATAAAATGAGATCCTGCTTTGACAGACTCCAGAATCAGTGTGTATGTTTCTCCCTGGTGTCCAGAGGAAGAAGTCTGGGTCATCAACTCTCACCATCCTGCTCAGCCCCAGGAAAAGTCCAGCAGGTCCAGCTCTGCCCCTTCCCTTTCTTCCAGAGAACCCAGCAATGGAGTTTTGTACAGTTGCTAGCTTCTAGCAGTCAAAGAGACAGCTTTCTCAAAACTATGGCCCCTGGTAAGTCTACCACTATCCAGTAAAGACACTACATTCAAGCATATTTGGATAGCAGAACTCCTCTTGAAGGAGATTAAAACAATGATGACACCGACTTGAATGGATAGGGAAGGAGAACAAATTGGGTCAGTGAGATGAGTATGAACAAATATGTTGTATGAAACTCTCAGCAAACCAATACAAATTAAAAATAACTAAAAAAGCATCATGTGAGACATGGTATGGTTACAACAAAATATAATAAAATATAATAAATGAACTTTTTGACCAAGGCCCACCACACTATACTAGGCTGAGCAAGATATCCTTACAAAGAATGTGGGTTCCAGAAAGCCAGTACAAGAGTAGGGATGAATCTTGTGCCCCCTATTCCACACCTGGACTTCCCAGGTTTGGCCATTACCTGGAGTTTTAGACCAAGAAAGCTGTATCCCCCTCTTCCATGGCTGGCTCCCCCATGACAGGCTAGAACCTGGGGAACCAGACTAGGGCTTAACCCCACCCACAATGATTCTTACTCCCTGGTAGCAACATAACAGATGCACAAGTTTCCTTTACAATTCCTGAAGTCAGTCAATGAGCTTGTGTTCTATGCCCACTATGGCTTAGACACTTCAGTAAGGTTATTTCAACAAACTTTGCACCTCTTTTGCTTTCTAAAGCATATAATCATGTAAGACCTCAATGATTGTTAAATACATGTTAACATCAGTTAAAATGGAAACCACAAAATGGTGTCAATCAAAAAAACACTCCCCAAGTCCTAATTCCAACTAGTTCACTGCCAAAAGGAAATTTTATAACTTAAGCAGCTCCACATGGAAGACATGTTGAAAATTACAAATGCAATGGGATACTAGACTTGTCCACATTTGAGCAGACTTGATGCCATCACCATGGAAACTACCCCCCATCCACTTCTTAGGAGGAGACAGCAGCTGTTAGACAGCCAGCAACCAAAAAAAAAAAGAAAATGCAAACCAGTCGGGTGCAAAAAAAACCCTCAAGATTCACTTAAAATCATTAAAGGGATGAAATTTGTGGTAAATGAATAAGATTAAGTGGTGATTTAGAAAATTAGGATACATTAGACTTGTGTGCATCTGGAAGATTGCTGCAAGGCAGAGGTGCAAGGTGGTCAGAGATCTCCATCAAATATACCATTGCATCACCATGTTGGGATAATAACTGAGCAAATTTTGCAAAGTTAAATTGCAGAAATTTTTTTAAGAAAGAGACTGGAGAAATGTGGGAATTCATTTAGAAGAAAAAAGAAGGAAATCATTGAACTGTGTCATTCATACCATACAGAAAAATGAAGAAGTGGAGGCTATTGTATGGATGAAATATGAAATGCTGATTACATTAAATTTCTTTTGTGTGAGCTTTTTTAGGTACATCTTCCTACAATGATTTTATTTGTGTGTAATAGTGATTCTGTTTTGAAAGCATTGGATACATTTCCAGCTAAATCAAGCAATTTGGACAATGTCAAGACACAGAGTTGCTTAGGAGTGTGTTTGCCTAGAGAACTCAGAATTGAAATGGGAAAAGGACCGTGAAGACTATTCTTAACTACCATACTTTAAGATACCTTCTTAGACTGTTAAAGTCCATAAACTACAAGGATCAGGTAAAGAATTTCTTGGTATGCATCAATGAAGAGATGCAGGGTTAGTTTTCCCACAGAAACAGAAAAACATATATAACCTGGGGATAAGACTACAGAGAGACAGGAGAGAAGTGGAAGGAAGGTAAGGGATAAAAGACAGACCTGCCATGTAAAATAAAGGGAAACCTGTTGATAGAGGTTTCTGTCCCATTCAGTCCCAAAGAAACACACAGAGGTCTACATTAATTATAAACTGGCTGGCCTATTAGCTCAGGCTTCTTATTAACTCTTACATCCTACATTAACACATAATTCTTGTCTGTGTTAGCCAGGTGTCTTGATACCTTTTATCAGTGAGTCATACTCATCTTGTATCCTCTGCGTCTGGGTTATGAGTCCAGGCTGAGTCTTTCCTCTTCCCAGAATTCTCCTGTTCTCACTGCGCTGCCTATACTTCCTGCCTGGTCACCCCACCTATACCTCCTGCCTACCTACTGTCCAATCAGCATTTTATTAAAGCAATACAAATGACAAATCTTTACAGGGTCCAAGATCATTGTCCCACAGCAGAAACCATTTCTATAAAACTCACCCAGTTTGTTTTCCTTTCAGTCCTATGGTCCTGCATCCCTGTCTTCAATTATAATGATCTCCTCCTTATTAATTAAGGTATTTCTTAAATAGCAGTATTTCTATTACTATAAACCTAAGTCACAGCACTTTTATTCCTGGGTTCCAGGGTAATTACATTAGGGAATTTGGTGAGTTGGTTCAATCATTAGCTCATAGTAGCTGTGGACAAAGACATCTTGACATTTTCAATCTGCCAATGCAGAACCTCTGTGCTACTTTTGAAAGTAAAACAGACAGGAATATTTGCCTGAACTATGAATACCTAAAAACCTCCAAATCTTATATTCTCCAGCTGGTACCAAGGTGTCACCATGAAAGCTTCCAGCTTCCATTGGCTCACAGTCTCAGGAATCTTTCTCTAGACTGAAGTCAGCACTCCTATCTTTTTGTCTGTCTGTCTTTCCACCACATGTTTTAATGTCTAATCATTCAAAGGTAAAGGCCAAGACACCTTGCATTCTGCAAGCTTTTGCTGACATGGCATATTCTTCTTTCTGGGTTAAAGCTCAGAGTCTGGAAGCAGCTTGAATACATGGGAAGATAAAATATTAAATAATGGAATAATTGTAAATAATACGTCAAATTATTTCTAGCCTACTCTCCTGTAGTTTTCCTCACTATTTTTTCTGGAATTTGACATCAAATTTTATAGTATACAAGACAAATTTGAAGGACACATACCAAAGTATCTTTACGGAGTTGAAAAGTCTCTAGATGAGAGTTCTCTATGACCTAATACAGAAAAAATTGGGAAGGATTTGCAATTACAGATGGATTTTCAGCCAGTTATATTTCTGATCATTATTTTAATTTACTACATGTCAGTAGTGATGCCAAATACCTCAGAAAGAAAGTTCTGTATACTGAATTCCATTAGCCAGTTGACTTGTGCAAGACTGTGAACATTGTTCCGAAAGAAACAGTCTCTGCCTCAAGGTATCATAAATCCACGGCATGGTACAATAAAACTTTTAAAGTACATATTTAAGAGAAAAATGTTGATTTCCTTATAAAATATTAATGCTGTTACTCAAATTAAGTCCCTAGACAGGAATTCAAATTACCCAAAGTTATTGCTCTATTTAGATCAATAGTTTCCCAGTTGGAAAGAAAAAGAGCCAGGGTGCTAGATAACAGCTAAGACTTGATTGCCATGTTCCTCAGCATCTTTCCAGTTCTCTGGAGTTTATAAGAAGTCTGGCCTTTGTGGGATATCTCAAACAAAAGCAAAAGAGACCTGGGAATAGAACATAAAAACACTGGAGATTTAAATACAAACTGTTGGACAGGAAAGAAACATCTAGAAACATGACTGGGAAAATAACTCTTGCTTGTCTTTCAAAACACACATTCTTGCGTATAACTTCTTGGGCCCTTTATTATTATTTTCTATCACTCTATCATTTTCTATGGGTATAATAAGTGGCTTAAGATAAAAGTAGTTTGGGACTCATATATTATTAAACATATTACAAAGATGCTAATATAATTGTTAATAATATCCATTCTATATAAAGACAAATTTTTACTTTTCTCATTTAACAAGTGATGCATACGGTTTCATTTACTTTAAATTAATTATGAAATAAAGGCATGAGTTGTCAACAAATAAATTCAAGAATGACACATACTGTTTTTGTTTGGAGAACTAATGGGTTTTAAAATGTAAATTAAAATTTAACTGTGCCTCACCATTGCACACATAACAACAACAACAAAAAAAAAACACCAACCTTGTGGTGATTTAATTTGAAGCCCAGGAAACTGCATCTCAGAAAAACAACTGATTTGTTTTTTTAATGTGTTTATAATTTTAGTTTTCCACCTTATTAGAACTAAGTGCTATAAGTTACTCTTTGCCAGTGGTTTGAGAATACAAGGTTAAGTATGTGGCCAGCATTTAGTCCAATGTATTAAAAACCAAACTACATTCAATTGGTACTATGTCTTAGACACCAAGTGTGTTATGAAAGAATGTCTGACTCATTTCAGGCACACACATCTCTGGGAGGAAAAACATATTTAAAACACACTAAGCAAAATTCTAATTAAGTACCTCCCAATCTCTATTAAAGTTGCCAGAATTTTGATAAAGTGATTGCATTTCTAGAGGTAAAGATATAGAGAAATTTCTAAGGCCTTTTTTAAGGTTAAAAAAATGATATAATATTGACAGATAGCAAGGTTGTCCTCAATGTCAGTGGAACTAAAAGCAGCCTGATAATCCTTAGCAACAGAGAAATGGGCCAAGGAGAAGTTATAAGCAGTCGATAAACAAACCCATGTAAATACACATATGTGCTAGGCATTAAACTTGATATATGATTGCAATTCAGTAGATAAATCAAGCTAGCTAATTATTGCTATTGCTAACTGTGAAAGCAATAAATTATCTTCTCCTTAATCATGGAAATATATATGTACCATAAAGAGTAAAATTCTAAATAAAAATTTTAAAAGGAAAACAATTAGGCAAAAATATAAGAAAGACAAAGCAGTAGTATAAATCTTAGAGGGGACTGATGGAGTAGAAAGGGTTAAATTGGGGTGGGAGATTATAAGGCAGAGTAGAAGATAAAAATGGGGAGGGAGAAATAATTCTAAAGATCCTTCCAAAGAAGTTTATAGAAACCTATTACCATTGAAGTTTCCAAAAATATGTATGTATGTATATATAATTGCATATATATGGAATTAAAATGTAAGTATCATTTAATGGAATGACAGCAAGCCTAACAGATACCACAGACTGAAAAATGAAAAGTCTAGTGCCATGAATAACTTGCCCCTTTTGGAGCTGTTGTCTAGTGAGGTCCCATGGACCCTCAAACAGTACAGGCTACTACCAATGATATTGTTTCCCATCAAAAACTTGACAATAAGACTATTGATGAAGACTTCATGTATTTGAGTCATATATCATGGTACAGTCAAGGTAAAAATCACCTGGAAGCTCCATCACTACTAGCTTGTTCCCACATTGGCAGAAGGTACTACTCATGTTACTAGAAACAAAATCATCCATGACTCCTAGAATTATAATAAAGATTGGCGTACAAGGTCGTGTTTCCTGGGGCAAAGTTGCATGAGCATCAGGAGAGTAACCAACTACTTTTCTGATTAGATTTAAGTCCTGCTCCAGAGGGTGAAATTCGTACCTGACTCTATTCCTGGGCTACAAACCTGTAACTAGGCCGATCATTGGCCCTGGTATTACTCTGAAAAGTGGACTTAACAGTAAACTGAATCCAAATGACTTACTGTTTTATAAATAGACTAATGCAACTCTCAAACCTCTTCAGAGAAGCTTGTTTTCTCTATAGATGATGATGAGCAAAGATAATCACAACTGGCTAAATAGAAGAAAATAAGAGACTACAGAGTGCTCAGTCCTAAACTGAATATATACTGCACCTCCTTCTCCAAAGGCTTGGAGATCACTGTGGAAAGCAGGGGGCAAACACCATAAAGGCAAAGTTGATGAATGAAATCCAACTGGGCAGTCGTATCAGTAATAATTAAAGAATATACCACGGATTTTGGAAGATGACACAGAAAGAGTTTAGAGAAGGAAAAGTTGGAGATGATATTGATGCAATGCTTATGTATCAAGTTCTCAAGAATATATAATTAATTATAAAAGCAAAAATATCTTTAAGAGAAGAAAAGTAAAATTGGATAATTATTAAGTACTCTGCAATTGAGCTATAGCCACAGTCCCAAACGAACATCCCTCTTTTCAAGGTGCTGGGATTTAAGCACTGTATTATGCACATGCTAAGCAACATCTTTCCATTGAAATAGTCCCTAACTCTATGAAGAAGGAATTCCATCTCACAATTTTAATATCAAGCTGTACCTGGGTTGCCAGTCTGCCCTGGGATTTCAGATGTCAGACATCATCCCACAAGATCATATGAGCAAATATCATTCTGTAAGTGTCACAGACAGACAGAGAGACAGACAGAAAGATAGATTATCTAAGGCTCTTTGCCTCTAAATAGTAAGGGCTAAGAGAACATAAGTCACCAAATGTGTCTGCTACAGTGGATATTTACAAGAAGCTTGAAATTTTAATTTTGCTTGTTGTTAAATGAACCAAAATAAAGCTATGAAAATCCCACTCACCTCTTTAATAAAAATTAAAGACCGAGAAAGCATTTCTTAAATAAACCTTGGAGTGAATGGATACATGAGTCAGACAAACAACCTTGAATATCAAACACAGAGAGCTAAATTCTCACAGCCATCAGTATTAGGAGCATTAAACTATTTTTATTCACTTATATTTCACTTATGCTCGGCCTTACTACTTTAAGCACAGGGGATTAAAAGAAAGAAAATACTAAGTTGCAAGTTAATTGTCATAAAAGTAAAGGACTTGAGAGATGGCTCAGCAGGTAAAGGTGCTTGGGGTCAGGCTCTCAACCTTTGTTCAGTTCCTAGGACCCTCACTGGAAAAAAAAAGATAGCTGACTCTTGAAAATTTTCCTTTGACTTCCCCATAAGAAAAACAGTAACTACTTCCCCCCATAAATGAATAAACATAATAAAAATTTAAAAGGCCAGTTCGCCATGACTTTTAGATAATTTAGTTGATCAAAATCTTTTAATATATATACATATATATATATATATCAATACCTTTAATATTTTACTTGCAATATCAATGCATTCTTATTTTTAAAATTTAATAATATATATGTCCAAGTATTAAATGGTAATGTTGTGCCTTGCACCCTCTATTTTCCTTCTTCTTCCTTATTCTTCTCAGATAAAGACTGGCTATTTAAAATTTTATGTTTACAGTTTTGATACAGACATACACACATATACACATGCACACATGATGAAGGCTATAGATATGGAGCTGTCTTTGGAAAAACTAGAGGTCTATAGGTCCTGGTGGATTTCTGACTTCTCTCTTTCATTAATGTTCTTTTAGCTTCAGGTTTGTATTTCTGACTGGTGTTAAAAAAATCTGCCTTGCAATGCGTTTAACAAAGTCCATTTTTTCCAGGAAAAATAATATTCTGTGTATGAATTACTTAAGCACTTATGTATGTGTGTGTTTGTATATGTGTATGCATGTGTGTGTACGGGTTCACCTAATGTAGAAAATTTAACTACGACTAACAAATGTGCTTCTTGGAGCTTCATTAAAAGAGTGATGCTCATTCAAAAACTAATAGAATTCAGAGTCAAAGAATACATACTGACTAGCTAGTCATTCTCAACCGTCCTAAGGCTCTGACCCTTTAATACAATTCCTCATGTTTTGGTGACCCCAACCATAATACTATTTTTGTTGCTACATCATAACTGACATCTTCCTGGTGCTATGAGTCATACATACTTTTGGAGATATAGATTTACCAAAGGGGTCATGACCCACACTATGAGAACTAGGCTAAACCAAAGAAACAATAAGCAAAGAAGCTACAAGTTAAACAAAAAGGATCAACCATTCCCACCAATGACCAGATAGAAAGGATTGCTGATCCTTAAAGTGTCTGAGAAAGAGATTGCGATTGAGATAATTCTTACTACAGAATACAGAAACAAAGTCACTGCCTTTGAGGAAACACAAGGTCAATATACTGTTTATTGTGGTAAAAAACCAAGTCCATATCCCTGTTCATCAAGTTTAGATTTACTTGCTGAAAGTTGATTCACTATGTCAAAACAGACACAAATTTATCAACCAGAGAGGGGCCTGTTGAGCCACTCTCTTTGTTAACATGTTCAAATAAATCAACTTCAAGAAATCCTCATGGGTTAGAGTGCCTTTTAAAGAGATCATTGGGACACCTGGGCATTTGGTTGTGTTCAGAATATTTCTTGACACGTACCAGACACTCCTACCAAATCCAGACATGGAAGAGAGCCATTTAAAAACAGGTATAACAACAAAGCTATGAATCTGCATTGTCCCTTCAAGTTGAAATTACTCTCACTAATATAAAGCGACAAGTCACCCTTGATCAACTCCTCTTTTGATCTTTTATTGCCTCAGTAACAAAGTCAAGAAGTAATTTCCTATATAAGTTTTTATTTCTAAAACAGCCTACTTGCTGTCTTTATTTAATACAATATTGGAGAGCGTGTTTGATTACATTTTATAATCTCATTCATAAATGTAATACTGCTATTCCATTGCATTTATGATTTTCAAAACAGGAGTTAAAATTAAGTAACAAGAACCTCAAAAAAGTTGGAAAAGTGATCAATTACCTATAAATGCATTACAATAGAGGTATTACTCCATTATAAGCATTTCTTGCATATCTACTTATGAATGCATGCATTCATATTTCCTATATGTGTAAGAATGTAGCTGCGATAGCTCCTTTCACAAATTTCACTTTTAAAAATGCAGTCTTAAATGTCACATGTACTAATACACAATTATGACAGAACATATAATATCCAGATCAATAATAAGCAAGAATATGTGTATAAAACATACAATATACACATGAATAATAAATAAGAATGTGCATTTGGAATATATACACAAAATATTTATGCACTTGTAATGAGGAATCTATCAGTAAATTATTTGGGGACTGTGCAGTTTACATCCTTGTCTTTATAGTGGCATGTCATTTGTATTTTAGTGAATAAAGCTTGCCTGGATCAGAGAGTAAAAGAGCTGCACTGGTCGGTCTTACAGACCAGGTAATGGTAACACACACTTTTAATCCTGGTAGCCACACTCGTGTGCTATAGATACCGGGCAGTGCATACCTTTAATCTCAGTGCTGCGTGCCTTTAATCCCAGCCCAAGAGAGGCTTACAAAACTGGCACGGTCTCATTCTGAGATTCCTGAAGACAGAATTGCCATTTTCGGACTGAAGTTGAGGTAAGAGCCAGTGGCCGACTGTTTTACTCTCTGATCTTCAGGCAAACTTTATTTAGTAAAATACAAATGAAATGCCATTACATGTCATACATAGGACTAAAAGATTTGAGGATTTATGTATATGTGTGTGCATGTATATATGTAGGGACATTAAGCCTCAACTCTTTTATTTTAGCAAACAAACTAACATGACACACACACACAAAATGACTTGATTAAGGTCACAGGAAAAAAATAACAACAACAACAACAAAAATAATAAAGCCCAAGCATC
>LOJH01026474.1:3808-16870 GCA_001685095.1 Ellobius talpinus
TCTATCTATCTATCTATCTATCTATCAATCATCTATTTATTTTTGAAACAGGGTTTCTCTCTCTGTAACCCTGGCTGTCCTTTAACTCATGGAGATCCTCCTGCCTCTGCCTTGTTCATGTTGGAATCCCGGCTCTAATTCCAGTCTTTTAAAAGACATTTTAAAAGTTTATTCCCACCAAACTGATTTGAATGTCTCTCTTGTCAATTTTTGTTTTCAGCAGGCTATTAAAAACATGTGCCCCAGAGAGGCCTTTTTCTCTTTCTGCTGTTTGGGATGTACATGGCTTCCCAAAACTGTGGTAAGATAATGTCTCTGTTGGAAAACTCTCATGAGCTATTGCAATGCTTTTTTTTTTTTTGGTTTTGAACCTAGCCCAAGGGGTGGGGGTGAGCCATCTTTTCAGCCCATCAGATATTCCTTCAGATATTTTTTATTGTATTGTCTTTCTCTTAAACTGGTGTTTATTTACGATGTTAGATTTTACTAAATCATTTACCTTTTTTGCCCTAGCTTCTATAATTCCATCCTTCTGTTCTTTCTTTCCTTTTTTTTAAGATTTATTTTATTGTGCATACAGTGTTCTGCCTGCATGTATGACTGCATGCCAGAAGAGGGCACTAGACCTCATTATAGATGGTTCTGAGGGAACTGAACCCAAGTCCTCTAGAAGAGCAGCAACCAGTGCTCTGAACCTCTGAGCCATCTCTCCAGCCCCTCTATTCTTACTTTATCCAAGTAACTTCTGACTTAAAGTAGTTTAGCATTAAAAAAATTAAGGGGCTAGAGAAAGGACTCAGCAGTTAAAGCAGCGGTTGGAGGAGGCTCACTGGCTGACCTCCAGAGAATGGGAGTTCGATTCCCAGCACCCACATCACATGGCTCACAGCTGTCTGTAACTCCAGTTCCAGGGATTCCAGAGCCTTCTTCGGCACCACACACACACACACACACACACACACACACACACACACACACACGGCATACCGTACTGAGGAACGGCCTCCATCAGATCATGCTGTAGGCGTGTCTGTGGTTCATCTCCTTGATTAATGATGGATGCAGGAGGCCCAGCCTGCTGTGGGCAGTGCCACCCCTAAACAGATGGTTCTGTAAGAGACGTAATTGAACAAGCCAGTAAGCAGCACTCCTCTGTGGTCTCTGCTTCAGCTTCTACCTCCAGGCTCTTGCCCTGATTTCCCCCATTGATGAATGTATAGAAGTGTAAGTCAAATAAACTCTTTGCCCCCAAGGTGCTTTTGGCCATGGTCTTTACCCCAGCAATAGAAACGCTCACACACAGACACATGCACCGAGGTGAATCTTAGCCCTCCACACACACAACATGAGAGTTCTCATTTGCATTCTTAACTTTTGTTCACAAATTGTTTTCAGTTCTAACCTTTCCACATGGCTTTTAGTTTGAAACAGTGTCTTGCTACATAGTCCAGGCAGGCCTTGAATTCTCAGGGATTTCCTGCCTCGGTAAGCCAAGAGTTGTGATCTTAGGCATGCATCACTAAGCCTGGCAGTAGCTCTTTAAAAAATAGTTATTAGTTCTCTTCCAAAATCCTGTCCACCCTCCCCCGACTCTCTCTCCAGCTCACCAGTTAGAGGTTGACATTGTCTTCTGTTGCTAGCCACATTCTCTGTTGAGACAGGTTCCCTTGCTGAACCTGGAACTCACCAAGTGGTTAGAGTGGTCAGTGAGCTGGTGCTGGGATCACAGGCACATGGGCTGTAGGGCGGGCCGGGCTTTTCCACGTGCATGTCAGGGACTGGACTCAGGTTCTCATTATTCCATGGTAAGAATGTTGCTTTGAGCCATCTCCCTAGTGGCCTCCCTCATCTTCTATTTTATTTCCTTAAATTTTGTAAGAATGTTTTTGAAGAATTTATTTGCCCCAGTAATCAAAGCTTCCTTGAGCCGGTTCCTATTACTGGTCGATGTCTGTCTGCTTCCCTCTCCTTAAGTGCTCCTTTGGATGCTTTGTGACATTTTATTTTCACTGTGGTTTGGACGCTGTATTTTGCAAACTCATAGACTTGAGGTTAACACGACATGTAAAAGCAAAGGAAAGTGCTTGATGATATCTCTACATTTTTACACTCCAAGGAATTTCATCAGCTCCTAATGGTTTGCCTGCCCCACGGCCTCTGCTCTGGGGAGGGTCCTGTGGTTTCTGCTCTAGTGGTTCCCATGGCTTCTATTCTGATGGGTCCCGTGGCCTCTGCTCTGGTGGATGAGGTTGCTCTGAGCCACCTAGCTGCACATTGTGGTTTCCAGGCCTCCTGCTGTGTATGTGCAGGACATTGGGGGCTATGTGATTTTGTTTCCTTATTTGTCAAACCAGGGTAAAAATGCTGGCTTCCTTGCCTCATAGATTATAACAGAGACAGGTGGGATAAGCTGTGGGGAACATGGAACCCAACATAAACACAGTGTGCTCGAAGCCCATTTTCCCTTGATTCTCATCCCAGGACTTTCAGTCATCTGTGCTCTTTGGGAAGGAGGGGTTGATGTGGGCTTGCAGCCCAGGGGTGCCCAGAATAGCTGCATCCAGAGCGCACTCTCTCTCTCTCTCTCTCTCTCTCTCTCTCTCTCTCTCCTCTCTCTCTCTCCTCTCCCCCCTCTCTCTCTCCTCTCTCTCTCTCCTCTCTCTCCTCTCTCTCCCCTCTCTCTCCTATTTTCTTCTTTTTTTAATCATTCATTCATTCATTTATTTTTTTGAGACAAGTTCTCTCTATGTAGCCTTGGTTGACCCAGAACTCACTGTAGAGATCAGACTGGTCTTTAGAGTTCACAATGATGCCCCTGCCTACTGATGGGATTAAAGGCCTGTGCCACCAGGCTCCTGTGCCACCGCTCCTGTGCCGCTACTCCTGTGCCACCGCTCCTGGCTTGGAGGTTTCTTCTGTTGCTGTTTGAGCAATAGCTTAAGTAGTCCACAGCTCATTGTGTTAGCATACAGCCCACCTCCCAATTCCAGAGATCAGAACTAGGTCCTAGATCTATATCCTCAGACTTAATTGTTTAGTTTTTCCTACTTTATTTATTTATGTATTTATTTATTGATGCTGGCACAGAACTCAGGCCTTCCTGCACTCTGGGCACAACAACTACTATCGGTGGACCTCACCTCCTCCGCCCCACACCCAGCACTCAGCTCTTCTTTGTTTTTGAAAACTTCATTTATATTTGTATGGATGGATGCTTTGCCTGCATTTATGTCTGTGCACCACATTCATGCCCAGTGCCTGAGCAGGACAGAAGAGGGTGATGGATCCTCTGGGACCGGAGCTGCGAGCAGCCATATGGGCGCTGGGAATCGAAGCCAGATCCTCTAGAAGAGCAGCCAGTGCTCTTAACCGCTGAGCCATCTCCAGTCCCACCCAGTAGTTGGCGCTGAACTCTGAACTGCCAGTTTTGTTGTTGTTGTTGTTTCTTGTTGACCTGTTCTCACTTCTTTGTCTATACCTTCTTGTTCCAGGAATATTCTAGTTACTTCTTGTCCTTTAGCTTCTGTGCCTAAAACTTTCCTCACAGACTCCCAGGAAGCATCAGGAAGAAGCCCGGGTTTGCCTTGCAGCAAACCTCCCAACCCTGGCCTCCCTATGCAGCCAGGGCCCCTTCTGATCTCAGGCTTATTTTGGCCTCTGTGAACTGCACAGAGCCAGGGCTGACCCCACTGATCTGTGGATGTGTGGCCAAGACAGGTCCCAGCATCCTGCCTGGGCTGTGTGTGTGAGCCGAGCCAGTGCTGCAACGTGATGGCATTGTGACAGGGTGAGGGAGCGATCCTGCCTGCGACTCCCAGCGGTGATTAGATTACAGCAGAGCCACCCGTCTGGACAAGGCAGGGGCCCTTGGTTCTGTTCACTCCATCTGCGGGTGGAGCCCAGAGTTACCTGCTGGCCTGAGCTGCTGATGTAGGAACACCAGGTAGCGACACAAGACTGCAGAGCCAAGCAGCTCATTTCGGAGCCCCTCAAATGCCCTGCGCTTCTGTTATTGTTTTGGTGCTTTGTTTATTTCGAGACAGGATTTCTCTGTAGCCCTGGTTGTACTGGAACTCGCTCTGTGGACCAGGCTGGCCTCAAACTCAGAGATCCACCTGTCTCTGCCTCCCGAGTGTTGGGATTAAAGGTGTGCACCTCCATGCCCCGTCGTGCTTTGGCATCTCTTTTGCTTCAGCAGCCTGTTTTTCTTTGTGAGCGTGTGTGTTTCTGCAGTGCCAGCCCATCTGGTGAGGACTGCCAATCACCTGGCCATTGGCTTTCGCTGCTGTGCCCTTCCCATGGCCTCTGTGGGAATCTCAGTCCTTCTGAGGCAGGGTCAGTGGGGTTTGGAGTGAGGACCTCAGGCATCACTTGATATTTTACAAGGTGACTTTGATCTCCTATTTAGCCTCTGGCTGTTTTCTCCTCAGTGGCTTTCTGTGATTTCCATCTCTTGGTTGTGAGGGCCTTGTGGACTGGGATACCTGAATGTTTCCAGAATAACGTTGGCACCTCACATGCATCCATGGGGCATTCTTTTCTTATCCTGTTGCTATTGTTTTGCTTGTTTTCTGTTAAATAGTTTAGGAAAAACTTAGTGATGAGAAGCAATTGTGCCATCCACCTCAGGCTTCTGGGAGCTGTTGTTGAGGTCTAGTGAGTAAGTAGTGTCCAGCTGAGGGGGGAAGCAGGGTCAGAAAGGGCATCTGTATGGAGCCCCTTGGGTTGACCAGGGGAAACCGGAGCTTTATGCTGTGCCCTCCATCTGTGCCTGAGATTTCTTGCCCAGATCCCTTTGGAACATCAATCTTAAAAAAAAAGACCCTATTTTTAATTATGTGTGTGTGTGTGCGTGTGTGTGTGTGTGAAAGAAGGTAAGTACACGTGAGTGTAAGTGCCCCTGCAGACCAGAGTGTAGAATACCCTGGAGTCGGAGTTACAGGTACAAGGCACGGGTGCTGGGAACCAAACTTGGGTCCTCTGGAAGGGTAGCAAGCACTCTCAACCACCGAGGCAGCACTTTAGCAATCTTTGTTTGATTTGTTTTTGCTTTTTGTTTTTTAAAGACAGATCTCTCTACCTAGCCCTGGCTGTCCTGGAATTCATTATGTAGACCAGGCTGGCCTAGAACTCACAGAATCTGGCCTGTTTCTGCCTCCATCCCAAGTACTGGGATTAAAGATCTACACCACGGCACCAGGTTCCTTAACAGTCTCAAGAGTAGAAGAGTAGGGTTTCAATCCTTCTTCCGACTCAGGCATATATACATATATATGTAAAGCTTTATTTTGTTTTTGTTGATTTCTACTTTTAGTCAAGGTTTCGGGATTCTGTCCATGCTGTCTGAAATATGCAATCCTCCTGCCTCATCTTCTGAGTGCTGGGTTTCAGGATTCTGTCCATGCTGTCTGAAATCTGCAATCCTCCTGCCTCATCTTCTAAGTGCTAAGTGTCCAGGCCTGTATTACCACACTCACCTCAAAAGTTGTTTTTTTTAAGATGGGCGGTGGTGGTGCACACCTTTAATCCCAGTGCTCGGGAGGGCAGTAGCAGGTGGGTCTCTGTGAGTTCGAGGCCAGCCTGGTTTACTGAGTAATTTCCAGGACAGCCAGGGCTACACAGAGAAACCCTGTCTGGAAAAGTCAAATAAAGGTTGTTTTTTAAAAATATTTTTATGTGTATGGTGTTTTGCTTACGTGTGTCTGTGCATCACATGCATGCAGTGCCCACAAGGGCCAGAAGAGGGCGTTAGATTCCCTGAGACTGGAGTTATAGATGGTGGTGAGCCTCTGTGTGAGCGCTGAGATTGAACCTGGGTCCTCTGGAAGAGCCACAAGTCTTCTTCCTTTACCGCCGTGTCATCTTTCCAGTCCTGAAAAGTTGGTTGAAAAAATTCCAACCAAACAAAACCCTAATGAAGCTTTTCTTAACCTCGTGTTGTTTATTTTCATCTGACATATTTTTCTTTTTAATATGTTAATTGAATGGACTCACTTTTTATTTTTTTCTTTGAAATCTTTAAAAAGCATCTCACTCAGGAGGCAGAGGCAGGCAGATCTCCGAGTTTAAGGCAACCCTGATCTATAATAAAGTAAAACCAGAGCTGTTACACAGAGAAGTTCTGTTTGAAAACAAACAAACCAACAAACAATCCCAAAACCCAAAACCAAAACAAAAAACCTCAAAACAATAACAAAAAATGTATGTATGTATGTATGTATGTATGTATGTATGTATGTATGTATGTACTCTGTGTGATGTGTGTGGTTGGACATGTTGCCATGCATGTTTATAGAGATCAGGCAACAACTTTTGGAAGCTGTTTTTTTATTTCTTGGAGCAGATTCTCTCCTGTTGTTGCCACTCCATGCACTTCAGGCCATGTGGCCAACAAGCTTCAGGGCGATTCTCCTGCCTCTCATCTGGCTGAGTCCTGGGATTACAGTGCCACACCACCACATCTGGGCTTTTTTGTTGGTTCCAGGAGTTGAACTTGAGTCATCAGGTTTGGGAGCGAAGTGCTTTTATCCACTCGCCTATCTGCTTGGCCCTTAATTTGAAATTTTATTCCAACCTTGACCTGCAGGGTTCTAGCCAAGAAGTCATGTTCAAGGCAGAAGTGACTGGCAGGTTCCTCTGAGCAGAAACTCAGGTAAAGCTGTCTCACGCCAAACGGCTATAATCTTAGCAATTAGTAGAAAGCACAGGCTGTATCTACCTGAGCAAGGTGCCCATCACTCTATTATTTTTCTCTAAGTCTATTTTACCTCATCGGGGTTGTAGAAGTGATTTCTGTCCTGAGTTTTGAAATAGAATGTAAGAATTTGGATAGAACATCAGAAGCATTTGCTCTATGTCATTAAATGCTCCTTTCACATCTGACCTCAGAGGCTGAGTTTGCTGTGATGGCCTGAGGTGGCACACAGTGTCACGGACCCTCTCTGGACTGAGCCCCCAGCTCCAGGGGGTTAGTGGGACTCGAGGCTGGTCAGCTCTCTGCCCATTTCATTTGCAGCTTGCAGCTCAGGGCCCAGAGCTCTGCGCAGCTTGTGTTTGCTTTACGCTGACCACATACTGTCCCTGCTAGAGGGATAGGACACGGTGGCTCTCCTCTGTCTGTGGTTAGGAAACTCATGTTTGATAAAACGGTATGAAATGGCATCAGCACCCCAAACCGTTTTAGGTATATATTACACTCTCCACAGAATCAGAAAGTGGCCTGTCAGAAACACATCAGGAGTCTTGTTCCAAGCCACTCCTAGACTGACTGTGAGTGACACCGTTTCCTGGTCACACTTCTTCTGACTTGTTTGGGGGCTGTCCCACTCTCTTTCCCCAGATACCTTCTAATGGTGATTCTGTAAAGAATCAAATGGCTTGGGTGTTCCCAGGAGAAATAATCCTCCCTCGTCTGCACACCTCGTGAGTGTGCCCCACGACACCCCCATGTGTCTACACACCTTGTGAGTGTGCCCCACGACAACCCCATGCTATAGCTTTGGCCAGGCTGCTCCGCGGCCAGCCGTGCTGTCTGTCCTCCTTGTCTGCAAGCATGCGCCTCAGGAGGAATTTGAGTGCTCAGAGCGCTTTTGGGAGCACAGCTGGGTGGTCAGGATGACACTCTGAGTGCGTGAGGAAAGACATGAGCCACGGCTGGAGATGGCCTGTCCATCACCTGGCAGCTAGAGACACGAACAGTGTGTATGTAAGCAGGCAGAAGCACCCGAGCCATTTGTGCCAGTCCAGGATCCCTCATTAGACGTCTGTTTGACAAGATGGCTGAGGACAGCCAAGCCCATTGGCTCCTTCCTGAGGGCCACAGGCCATCTTTGGAATGCCATGGGTTAGCACTCTGAATGGACAGGGCATTAAAACTGAGTTCAGATGCCTGTTATTGGCAGCCACAGATGGACCATCCCTGTCCTAGGGCCACAATGAGTCCTGGTTGCCCCAAAGTCAGAAGCCAATCACACGCCAACGGTGACTATTAATATCCGGAAGCAAAACACAAATGCAAACTCAGTGGGCAGGAGTGCTTGCTGCTCAAGCAATAGGACATGAGATTGAATCTCCAGTCTCCACCTAACACGCATGCCTGTGACCCCAGCACTAGGGTTCAGAGATGGGAGGATTGTTGTGGCTAGTTGGCCAGTCAGCCTAGCCGAAAACCAGTGAGTCTCAGGTTCGGTAAGAGACCCTGTGAGGGGACTAAGGAGACACCCTACTCTGGACTCTATTCACAGAATTAGGAAACAAGTCAACCAACCCCCAAAACTTGAACCATGTCTATCATCACTTGTCATCACTAAGAGCAGGAAGACCCAGTCCCCCCCCTCGCCCCATGGAAGCTCAGATTTTCATGGGGCTTCTAGAAAAACCATCTTTCTCCGAGCAGAGCTGTGATTAGGGGTGTTTTCATCAGGTCCCTCTCTTCCAGTTGCTCTTGCTTCTCCAGCTTGATTCTGGCGTTTGATTCTCGGTCCGGGCCACCCAGGGGCAGTGGGCCGCTGATGGGGGCAGCCCTGCAGCTGCTCCCTCCAAATTCTCTGGGATTCAAGGCCAGGCGCTGGGCGATTACGCCGCTGTTAACTAGGATTAGCTATTTTCGCTCCCCGTATTTATATCGTCGAAGCTGTAGTGTGACGCTGCCAGATGCCAGTGTGGGCAAACTGCCCTTCCTCCTGCACGCACCTGCTGCTCTGCTAATGCCCAGCAAGGTGGCAGTTGGTTGGGAACAGACCTGCCAAACCCACAGCCCCCTTCCCAAATGTCCCAGGGCGGTGACCCGAACCGTAGGCAGAGCCACAGCTTGGTAGTGACAAGCGAAGGCTGCATCTCCACTTGGGGGAGGCGAGGCTGGAAGGCTGGCAGCGGTCCCTGTAGAAGATGCCTGTCACCTCCCTAATCCCCTGAATACTTCAAGTCTAGGAGCCCTCTTGCCTGTCCCCACCCCTCTGCTACCCTTACACACTGTGCATCTCCCAGGTTGCATGTGAAGCTGGGGAAAGGCCAAGGGCCTGGGAGTCCTGAATTGAAGAGCGGGAGATTCAAAGACACTGCTGCTTCTGCTTGACTCCCCCTTGTCTCCACCTCTCCCTTCCACCCTGCTCGCCAGCCCAGATTTCAGGACACGGAAAAGTTTTCTGGGAGGCCTCGCTGAGTGAGGGCTCTATGACAGTGATGACCCAGGGAGTGGCCTAGAGAGCTGGTACTGTTTCAGTGAGTGAGTTCAATGCCAGCCCCAGTGCAGCAAGCCAGGCATCTTCCTTGTGTCCGGGAAGGCCACTTGCTGACTCTTCTTGAGGCAAAGCGGACAATGCTAGGCCTCACCACACAAGGAACCAGCTGCCATGAGTCTCAGGACTCTGCTGCAGCTCCACCCGGCCCCAGGAAACCAGAAACTGGCTGAGGGCCAAGGTGGGTTTCTCTGCAGTGGCCCACCAGGCTTCTGTGCTCCGCGGACCCTGTCTGTCCTAGAGTCTTTCTCTGTTGTCACCTCTTAGGGTAGGAGTTACAAGTATGGCAATAAATTAGCCCTCATAGGTAAATTTAAAAATGGAAAAAGTTAGGGGCCAGCAGGGCTAACAACCTGAGTTCCAGTCCCCAAGGTAACAGGAGGGACATGACTTCAGAAAGTTGTCCTCTGACCTCCCCCTTTCTCTCTGTTTCTCTGTCTGTTTCTCTGTCTTTCTCTCTGTCTCTCTCTCTCTCTCTTTCACACACACACACACACACACACACACACACACACTTAAAAAATGTTTTAATTTAAAAAGTTAGGTCTGAGCAGGATGGTGCAACATATTTAATGTCAGCACTTCAGAGAGTGTTGCAGCTGATCTCCTCTGTGTCCTGTGGCCAGGCGAGCTAGACAGGTGGAGTGGGGAACACCTGGGGGATCTATTGAGGGGTAGGGGTTAATGGAAATAAGGAGCTATGGTTCTGGATAGAACCTGATGCCTTGGGCACACTAGGAAGGGTTTCCTACCATTGAGTTCATCTTGAGTCCGAAAGAAACTTCTTGATTGGCAGCAGGGACCACAGCATTATATGTTTGGGAAAATTCAATTCTCTGAGGGGAAAGCAGAGAGAGAATTAAAAGCCCCTCTCTTAATCTATTTTTCTGTTGCTATAATGAAATACCACAGTGTAGGTAAATGTTTAAAGAAAAGAGGTTTTCGCTGGTTGGTGGTAGTGCACGCCTTTAATCCCAGCACATGGGAGGCAGAGGCAGAGGCAGGTGAATCTCTGTGAGTTTGAGGTCAGCCTAGTCCACAGAGTGAGTTCCAGGACAACCAGGGCTATTTCACAGAGAAACCCTGTCTCGAAAAAACAAACAAAAAAAGAGGTTTCCTTGGGCTTGATTTCTGGAGGTCCAAGCTTGAGGAGCTGCAGGTGGTGAGGCAGCATAAATACCACATGGTGCCACATGGTGGGAGACAAGGAGGTGCCACCCATGCCTCTCCTACTCCTTTATTTAGTTAAGCTCCCTTCTCTCTATGACCCTTTCCAACCCTAAGCCCTCCCAGAGGCGACCTCTAAATACCGTGATGTGGTTGAATTTTCTGCCTTGGTATCTCATGGGGTTGGGGACACTCAGCTCCAGCACACTCTATAAAGGGAACTGTGTCTAAACTGCAGCCCACATCCCCATCCACTAAGAAAGACTATGCCTCTGATGAAATCATCTTCAGTCAGGGAGGTGACTCCTGGCCCTTTCTAGACGAAGGGGGAAGTGGGGAGAAGTCAGCTGAGAAGAGAGGCCACAGGTCACCTTTGTGGCCCCCCGTTCATTCTCAGTGCCTTTTCTGTGAGCCATGGCCTGCTGTATGAAGCAGGGGCAGCAAGGCTTGGGCTAAAGCTGTGGTTTCCAACATAGACAGAGGGAAGTGTAGTGAGCCCTTTCTACCTCCTAACTCGGACCGCTGAAGGGAGATGGGAAGCCCTTAGAGAAGGCATCATCATTCATTGCTTGGTGATGGCGCTTGCAGTCCTTCCTGTGCACATATTATTAGCATATGTTAATTATACACCAATAATTATAATGGGCTTTGTTATGGCATTTTCACACAGATAAGATGTTTTGGTCATATTTATCCTCCATTATATTCCCTTGCTCCCTTCCCACTAATGACCTCCTCTGTCCAACATTCTGCCTTCAATGTCATTTCTCTGCTGTTATTGACCCAACAAATTTCATAAGGGTCGCTTGCAGGACAAGGGTGAGAGGCTGTTTACAGGAGCAAGGACACCTAACCAGTGGCTGCTCAAGAAAATGTCTCTCCCAGGGCTGGAGAGATGGTGCAGAATTGAAGAGCACTTATCGCTCTTGCAGAGGACCTGGGTTTGATTCCCAGAACCACCTAGTGGCTCACAACTGCCTCTAATTCCAGTCCCAGGGGATCTGATGCCCTCTCTGGTCTCCTGTGCATGTGGCACTCATACCCTTACCTGGGCAAAATAAATACCACACACACACACACACTAACTAACTAACTAACTAACTAACTAACTAACTAACTAGGGGCAGGAGGAATGGGTCAGTGGTTAAAATCCAGAGAACCCAACTAAATTTCCAGCAAAGATATGATGGCTCACAAACATCTGTTAACTCCAACTGCAGGGCAATCTCACCCCCTCTTCTGGTTTCTAAAGGCACCAGGCACGCACATGCTACACAGCTGTAAATGCAGGCAGCACAGCCATGCTCAGGAAATAATTAAAAAGCAAAAAAAAATCTTAAAAAGAAGGAAATGTCTCTCCTTCCTCTTGCAACCACTAGTTGCCTATAGATCCTATGGGGCCTTGGGAGCCCTGTCCACTCTGTGACAGGACGAGGAGCCCAGGTGTGCAGCTCTTTTGCAAATAATCACGGCCACTCGGAGTTCAAGAATGCCACGGCCATGGCATGCCCAGAAGACAGCATCTCGCAACACCCTACCCATCTTCTGGCTCTTCCATTCTCTCTACTCCATCTTCCAAGATGTCCTGAGCCTCAGAGGGGGTGATGTTGATGTCCCACATAGAACATTTGACAGTCACTTTCCTCGGCACCTTGACAGTTGTGAGTCTTCGTGGTCACCACTGCCCTTTTTAGAACGAGGTTTCAGTGACCAAAGCTAATGGCAGTGTTGATCTACGGGCAGAAACATAATTCTGTAGAAAGCAATTGGACAGACCTAACATGTTTATTTAGCAAACCAATGACCTTCCCTGCTAGGGCTACGATCTCCTTAGCCAGGGCTTTGGGCTGAGTTTGCAGTTCTAGGCGTGAATGTTCTCCTTTGGAGCAGACGTTCCTTTCAATCAGAAAGCAGCTGGCTTTCTACTAACAGAACAGACTCGCTACTGTTAGACCAGAGGGCTCATTGCACAGGGTCCACAGCTGAGATCATTGATGACAATTCTTCCCTGGAAGACCTCTGGCATTATATGCATCTTTTTTATAATTAAAAAATTTTAAGCCACATTATTTATTTACTTATTTCTAATTCTTTAAAAATATGTATTTATTTTTATGTGCATTGTGTTTTGCCTGTGTCGTCAAGTCCCCTGGAACTGTAGTTACAAACAGTTGTGAGCTGCCATGTGGGTGCTGAGCATTGAACCCGGGTCCTCTGGAAGAGCTCTTCAGTGTTCTTAACTGTTGAGCCATCTCTCCAGCCCCAACGTTATGTATTTATTTGTGCACTTGCAGTATGCATGTGAAGACTGGAGAACGACTTGCAGCCTTTGCTTCTCTCCTTCTACCATGCAAGTCCTGGAGACTGAACTCAGACTGCCCACCTTGGCAGCAAGGCATATGTTATACAATTGATGACACATTTCTGGGCAGAATCTCATAGTGAATATAAACTTCTGTAATGCTTCCCCTCCTGTGATGCCTCATGCTGTCAATGAGAGTTAAAGTCACCAGAGAAACACACCTCAGGGTATGGGGTTTCCCCCGGAAGGGCTTAGCTGAGCAGGGGAGCTCTATCCTGGGTGTGTATGGCACTAAGACTGGGGTCTTGGACCAATGAGAAAGTGAACAGTAGCAGGGTTAATTTTTTTATTTGTTTA
>LOJH01026475.1:953-12186 GCA_001685095.1 Ellobius talpinus
TCCTTTAGGTTGTCAGCCTAGTCCTTAGTGGTTCACTATCTCTCCACCCCATGGGAGTAAAAGCTCCCATGTCCCTTCTAAGCATTCCTTTTTGAAGGGAGGGGGCTTGCGTGGTGCCGTAGGTAAATATCTGGGTACTGTGGCCACACGGCTCAGAATGACTGCTTAGTGTTGACTATCCATGTTCGAATCCCAACATCTTTCTCCAGTACCAGTAGGAACCTTGGGTGAGTTTTTGCCTATATTTAAATCCCAAATCCATCACCCAGTGTGCACCATGGGGGAAGGAACTACTTCTTAGAATCAGATCCCAAATTCATCACCCAATGTGAACGATGGATGAGTTACCATGACTTAGCAGACACTATGGGTGAGTTTTTACATGGATTTTATCCTTCGCTCCACCAATTAGTGAGCACCATGGATAAACTACTTCATTTAGGTTTCCATGGCCCCTGTGGTAGTCTGAATATCACTAGCCCCCATAAACTCATATAGAGTAGCACTATTAGGAAGTGTGGCTTTGTTAGAGTAGGTATGGCCTTGTTGGAGGAAGCGTGTCACTACTGGGCAGGCTTTGAGTTCCTTTTGCTTAAGCTTCGCTCAGTGTCACAGTCCTTCCTGTTGCCTTCTGATCAATATGTACCCAGCACCACATCTGCCTGTATGCCGCCATGGCCCCTGCCATGCTTCCCACCATGATGATAATGGATTGAATCTCCGAACTGTAAGCCAGCCACCTCAATTAAGTGTTTTCCTTATAAGAACTGCTGTGGTCATGGTGTCTCTTCACCACAACACAAACGCTAAGACAGCCCCCTTCATAAAATGGGGACCTCAGTAATGCCTCGCTAATAAAGGGAGCTAAAGCATCTACCAATGTGCTTGAAGCACAACAGCCCATCCCTTTTAGCCGCTTTCTATTTCAGATGTTTCTCTCTCCTATCCCCTTGCAAACTCCTTACGACTAAGTTGCCTTGGAAAAAGTCTTGGCTATGCTGCCTTCTCCCCTGTGATAATTGGATAATTTGGGGTTTCCTAGAAGCAGTCTTGGAAATCACTAGTCCACGCAATTGGAAATGACTGGTTTGGAGAGACCTAGAACAGAAGCATGCTCGAAGGCAATGGTGGTAAAGTCGGGCAGACCTGGGCCTACGCCCAGGTTCCGCACCTCGCCAGCTGTGTGGCCTCTTCACTGACCCTTGTGCCTTCAGGCATAGGCTTCCTCGGTACCAACTCTTCTTGGGGGAGCATGAGATTCAAAGGAATCCACCTGAGTGTCTAACACAATAAGAACCTCATTAATGTGATTCTATTTCTTCCATTTTCTTTATCTAAAGTCCTCTGCCACTTCCCAGCACTTATCAAAGCTAGAGGAGCCCCTTACCTAGATACTTCCTCTGCTAAAAATCCCATGAACTAATTCCTCTGTGCCATTAAAAGACACAAGGAAAAGTAAGAGTGATCAAGTCAAAACACCCAAGTCAGATCTTCCAGTTATACCCCACAAAGCTCCCGCTTACCTCTTAAGTGCTATCCCCTCATTCCATCTCACCCAGCCCCCGACCCAGCCACACTGGAAAACAGCTACCTCCGGCTCCCTATCATTCGCTCCTGGCACTTCATGCCATATTTTGGCCCCATGCCCTCTTCACTATCTGATACACACGATCTGTTTCGGACTGTATGCTATTTCTTTGAGCTCTGTTAATACCCAATAGGTACACACACCATCCCAGCCCAGAGTTCCTTGTTGTATCTTTCTCTATTTGCCCTACTTATTTGAAGGAAGGGGTGGTGTCCCAATCAGCACATTGCCTCAGGATTACAATGCTGTCCTGGAGAATGGAATGAATATTCAGTGCATGAAGGAATGCATTGATAGAATAAGGAAGAATGGATAGGTGGAAGGATAGATAAGTGGATGGATGGATGATGGATGGATAGATGGATGGATGGATGGATGGGCAAACGGATATACAACTGGATAGGTGGATGAGTGTCTGGTAGGTGGATGAATAGATGGGTAGATAGACTGACTGGGCATGTGGGTGAGATAAATGGATAGCAGATAAGGGGATACATGGATAGAAGAATGGATAAGTGGAAGGGTAGATAGGAGTGCAGAGAGATGGATGACCTGGTGACTGGGTGGATAGATAGAAAGATGGGATAGATGGATATACTGATGGATGGCGGAGGAAGAGGTAGGTAGGTAGATAAAGGGGTGTATGGGTGGGGTGGATAGGAAGGCTGGATGATGGGAGAATGAGTGAATAGTTGACTAGATGGGTAGATGTGTGGATGAATCACCTGGGACTGGAAAAGTATGTCACTAAACACAGATATATTAGCTCTGAGGTCTGTGCCCTAAATGTAGCCCACAGAACAAGAAAGACAATGAGTTAGACAAGAGGTCAGACATTTTCTTGTTCGTCACTGGACCTTATCTTTAGCAAGTTCTCTTCCCTTCAGCATGGCCCACTTCTCCAGTCTCGCTCCTCACACCAGCTAACTTTCCCTTCGAGCTTCAGACTTGCTAACCCTGTCTCGGCAATCCCCCCCACCCCACCCCACCGCCTACCAAGTTCTCAACAACCATTCTCTATCTCTCAATTACACTCTGTTCCCACCTTCCCAGGCCTGGCTCCTACTCCTCCCACTGGATTGGGCTTCCCTCTGGCTCCTTGAACTCCCCCCTTTGACTCCAAGCCTGTGAAGTGGATGGGGCTGCTCTATTATTGGTGCCTAAAGCCTTCTCATGTTCAGCATGGTACTTATCGAAAGTCTAATTACGTAGGAATTGGTGTGATTAGTGCTCTCATGTCTGCCTCTCCAACCACAGTCTAAACTGGAGGGATTCAGTTGGTAGTCTTGCCTGCCGTAACAGCCGGGCATCATCAGGACCTTGCCTAGAGTATGTACTTAAGAAATAATGCTTGCCATCGAAATTAATGTGTTGGGGCTAAGGTCCATGAATCCTATAATATTGTTCAGAAAAACTCAGGTTTGGTGTTCAGTTAGTATACATTAGTATTAGTTGCCAATAGCAACACCAGTCGTTTACACCATGAGGAAGTCTAGCCAATCACATCTGAGAGTTCACATTAAGGTTTTTAACTGGGTCTGCTGTAGAGCCTTACTGCACCCCCCCAAAAAAATGCAGGAAAATTCCACTCTCCTGGAGTCTGCCAAGGTTTTGGCAAACCCACAAGCGCTTTGCCCACAATCCCTGGCAGTGCGTGAGCCTGTGTTTTCCATCTGTGCCTTCCCTGGATGCTGTCCCTGACACAAGTATCTTTCACAGCTGCATGCTACACACAGAGAATATTCTGGGTTACTTGAAGTCATTGGTGAATCATACTTGTGGAATGAGTGGGTCACCAAAGGCATACGTGGACCAGAATGACATGCATAAAAGTTTCTCTTCTTTGAGGAAAAAGAAATGTCTGAGAGAGAGAAATAGACTCAGGGGTCCACAAGGCAGATGTGTGTCAGACAGGGCCATCATTAGAGCGTTAGGCAGAGAATGAAAGGGATGGGCAGCTCTCTATTTCTAAAGTGAGAGTGTGCAATCCTATCCATAACTTGACTCCCTGCCCCCATCACAATGAGGCAGCAGGCACTGTGAACGATGGGCCAGGCATAGGGCTGAATGCTGGCCAGGCATTCTCTATACACTGTTTATTCAAATCCTCAGGACCACCCAGCAAAGGCCCGTGCTGTTCTTTTCCCCCCTCATGTAGAATCAAACAGAGCCTTCTACTTTTAATAAATAAGAAGTGGGTGGAGTATGTTGGCTCATGCTTGCAATTCCAGCATTTGGAAAGATGGTGGATTTAAGACGAAACCAGGCTTCATTTAAAGATCAAGAGACAGAGATTTGGGTTTAGGCAGGGTTAGAAGGAAAAAGAGAAGGGAATAGGAAAGAGGAACTAAGAAAAGAAGGAAGAAGAGGAGGGGAGGAGAAAAGGATGGAAAGAGGGAAGGTGGAAGGGAGGGAAGAAGGAAAGCATAATGGAATTGAAAGTCTTGTCAATGGTTCTACAGGTAGCAAGTCGCAGGAGTGTTAGCATTAATTTATCCACAGTACCAAATCAGTTGAACTTTCTTGTGTCTGCTCTTTCTTGCCTTGAGAAATTCCAAGAGCTTTTATATTTCAAAGGAAAGGAAAAGCTCTCTGAGAACTCAGCAAACTCAATTATGATCAAATCAAGACCTTGCCTAGAAAATGCGTACATCTGACTGGAGTAGACTGTGTGTATATTCCTGCAAAGGTGGGTCATGGGGTGTCTGTTACAACTGCAGACTAGGCCTCTTGACAGCACAAAGGCTCTGATCCATTCTCATAAGCATCCTAGCTTGATAAGAAATGTCTGTTGGAAGGATTGCTGGGAGGGGTCACCAGCCAGATTCCAGCCAGCAGGCTGGTGCAGCAGCTTCCTCGAGGAGTCCACAATCACCTATTATCCTTCCACGGATACTACAACTGCCCAAGACAGTGACACCAGCTCCTCAGCAAGACACTGCAGGTCATGCGTGGTGCTATGTTACTTCCATGCTTGGCAGCCTCTAGCACCTTCCTCCTATCCTCCCTTAAGTCACTTAAACCAGGCATCATTTAGATGCATGGATTAGCAAGCTAATAGCTAACTCAAGAGGTTCACCCATACTATTCCTGTTTCTAAAGAAAATCAAAATTGCCTTAGTTCATTGGAGGAGCAATCACCATCTATCATATGTGTTTTTCTAGCCCCCCACATTGGCATCTCCACCTCCTAGGAACATACTGGAGACTTCTCCATGTATCCCCATTCCTCTCAACATTTGATTTCACACCATTTACCATTATTATTTGTTAACATATTATCAACTAATAACAATAACTTCACCATTATTAATTATAAGTGCAAGACTACTTTATCTGTCTATTTTTGCTACATATACACAGCATAAGCTCTATCATGTCAGAGACAATACTTGCTTTTCACTGTCTTAGTGCAATTTTTATCGTGTATGCGTGGCTGCTGTAAGGACACAGAATGCCCAGCCTGAAAGCGTGCAGTGGAATTAATGGTTTCAATGGGGATAAGTCAAAAGAAGGACTTCCGGGCTGGACTTGAAGCATAGCCTTGTGTTCTGCAGACAGCTATGTCCAATAAGCAATCTAAACACCCTGATGTAGAAAGCCAGTGATTGACAGCTAACAGGCCCACTTAGCTAAGCCAGTTATAAGGAAGGGAGAGCTGCAGCAATTCCTGTGTGGCTAGCACAAGACACCTTTGACCAGCACAGACACTTCTGTGAGTTTCGTTCTTCATCTGAACCAATATAACTTTGTCGTGAGTGGAAAGAGAGTCATGCATATGTTTTAAATATATATATTTAATATATATAGGACCAGGAGCATGGCTCAACACAAGTAGATGAACTGCTGTTCCAATCCCCAGAAGCCATGTAAATGCCTTATGAGTGTAGCGGTCGCACTGCTGGCCAGGGAAGCTGGCTAGAGAGACTATATCTTCTAGCTCTGGGTTTGAATGAGAGACTCTAGAGCAAAAGAATACTCTGGAAGAGTGACTGAGAAAGATTCTCAACATCAGCTTCAGGCCTCCACATACATACACATCTACAAACATGTGTGCATACACAAATGCATGTGTCTCACACACATACACATGAAAGTGAGAAAAAATTATATATGAAACAGTCAACATGCTCCTGCCTGACTTTTCCAGTGAAGAGACACTGTCCAGTAGAGTTTCCAGACTCTTGCATGATAGAAAATATCTGTCTTCTGCATTTCTAGTTCAGTGATCATGTGGCTGACTGCAAGTTTCAGGTGTTCGTTTTCTTTCCCTTGCGGTGTGTTCCACATTGCCATGGACTTCCAGCACTGAATTGCCACTGCCATGATATCTGGAACCAGTCAGATATCGGTTTTTCTCTTCACAGATAACACAGCTGAACTGTCAAGAGATTCACACTTTTCCTGACAATTAGAGAACCATGCAGCTGTTCATCTGATTATCAAATAACTTCTATCAGATTTTCCTGGGGTGCCCCAGGTTCTCAAGTCAGAGCTTTACCCCTACCCCATTTTATTTGCCTGGCTCAACCCTTGTTGTTTTAGACTTAACAACTGCCTTGTATGCATCTCTTTTGCTTTATCCCTAACACATTCTTAGCACTTTAAGACTGTCAATGGTCCTATTACTTTAATTTAGGAAGCATATCGCAGGCATAATTTTATAGTTGATATATGTCTTTTCTTCTGATGTTTTGACTTTGTTTCATGGCTTCCAGTTTACTCAGAAGACTTTGTAACTCTTGTGTTTAACTGAACAATTTTAAGCACCTGTCTCAAATACAACAGCATAACTTAATTATCCTTATTTTCCCTCCACTGTAACAAAGCCTACTGAAAAGTATTTATTTCTGGGGCTGGAGAAATGGCTCAGCATTTAAGAGCACATGCTGTTCTTCCAGAGGACCCGAGTTTCATCCATAGGCTTCTTTCTCCATAGAGTTTGTTCTTTGGTTCATTTCTTGAGAAAAGAGTTGGTTGAGCATGTGCCAGCATTCCCAACAGAACATTCTCATTGACTTATGGCCGCATAAGAACATTCTAGAATGAGAGACAATGGTCCTAACTTAGTATCCAGGCAAGAGAGAATGTGTTGGATTGAGGTAGAAGTTGTATTCTCAATGCCAGAGTCAAGCTTGTTGCTATGAAACATCCCACAGGAATCACCATAACTAGTAGTGTTGACATCACCAGGGAGTGGCTGGAAACAGATTCTCAAGCCTCCTCAGACCCATCTACAATGCAAACACATCTACATTTTAACCAGATCACTAGGTGATTACTGTACACTTTAAAGTTCTGAAGTCTTGTCCTAGGAGAGCACCCTTGCAAAGCTGTTTACAGCCTTAGAGAACACCTACTCCCATCCGGATGTCTCAAACGCTGGGTTTTATTTATCTTCCATGATGGATGTCTTAGGAAGGCAGCTTTTGACTTGAGAGAGAATGCCCGGGACTCTATTTGAAGCTCCCGAGTTTGCTGATATTTTTCAAAGCGCAAATCCTTGTCAGCTGAGATCTACTGCCTATTTGAAGAGGAGAATGGCTGCGGGAGTGAACATACTGATCAATAATTCAAATTAAGAAATCCCATTTTTAACACTCAGGCCATACCAAAATGATGGCAGAGCCCAGGCTGTGATTATTACAAACTTCAGCTATTAGACCTTCCACTCTGACTCTTGTAGCCAGGGCAGGAGAAAGATGAGAAAAGCGTGCTGGCTCTCTTAAGATGCCGTGCCGCCTAGGGACATGACCAATGGTTTATATTATCTCTGCAGGAATCGCTCATTGTGGGCCGTAGCTGTTTTGAAAGAGTACACACTGAGATCTGTTATAATGAAGATGGAGATACCAGGTTGAGAGGAGAATAGGAACCTCACAAGCACAACAATTTTTTTTCCCAAAGACCAGATACATCTAGCATCCTAAATGTGATTTTGAGGCACTTCACTCTCTTGGGCTGTGATTTGTTTTCCGAAAGGAGAGTTCAAGAGAACGCGGTCTTCCAGGGCACCAGGAGAAATGGGAGTTACATGGAAGGAAGTGTATCCTCATACCACACAGCAGAAATAAATGAGTGCTTGACTGGGTGCATCTCAATTCCAGGATGTCTTTATATCCGTAATGAATGACCAGCTGCTACCCAAAGATGTTCTTACCGGAAGCTAAAGGATGCCTTCAGAGGCACTCACAAATTTTTTTCTGTATCGGGCCTGTGTGACAAAGCCAAAATATTTTGCAAATAAAACAACCTCCAGGCATAAATCTGTGGTTTGCTATTTGCAGTACAAAATCTAAAAGTCAGGTTCTACAGACTTTTGGGCGTTCTTCAACCAGAAATGGAGAAATCTTCCCAAAGTCTCTTGAAGGTGGTTGCTTCACCATTTCAATCCAATTTTTCTTTCTCAAGTTATACCCATTTAGGAATTCAGTGACTGAATCCTAATCCACCCCCTTTGTTGTCTTACTTTCAAAAATGAGAGCATTCAAGGTTCAAGGCATTGAATCCTTTTGGTGGACTTGGGGACGGATGGAGATAATATGTTACTTTATAGTTTCAGAGAAGATGGATCACTCTCCCCAGATCACTTGTCTTCCCTCTGAAAGTCAGAACTGGAACCCAGGAACTTTGACTAGAAACCCAGTATTTCTAGCTACCACTTACTAAAAGCCACCACTTACTAAAAGCTATGTCTCAGATAGTCAGTCAATTTCGTTATGTTGAGCAATACACTGTCCTAAGATTTATCCCAGATAAGCGGGATAGATGCAAAGGGCTGAATGGATAAAACTCTTGCCTTGTAAGCCCAACAATCTGAATTTCATCCTCAGAATCCATATAAAAATTCCAGGTGTGAGGTATTTGCTTGTAATCTGAGAACTAGGCAAGCAGAAACAGGAGAATCACTGGTTCTCATTGATAGCCAGTCTAACTTAATATATGAGCTCCATGCCAACAAGAGACTCTGTCTCAAAAGAAGTATACGATGTTCCTGAGGATGATATCCAAGGTTGACCTCTGGCTTCCACATGCACACACATGTATATGAACAGACATAAACAGGCACAAACACAAGCACCCATGGAGTACATGTACAGGAAGGAGGTGTAGAAAAACAGAACCTTGTTGGAGGAGAATGTTCAGGGTGCCCTTAGGTCCTTCATGGAGGCATTATTCTGGCTCTGCAGGGAAATTAGGCAGTACTGGGTGGAAAGTGCCATCATCAGCACCCTGTCGTGGCAGTAGGGAGATCCTGTACATATGCTAGCCATGTGTCTGCTGTACATCGTAGAGAAATGCTTTCATCCACCCTAACACAAGACACAATTCCACAGCTTCAAGCAAATGAACATCTAATGTCCTCTCGTGCTAGTCTAATTTGGTCATTTTTGCAGTGATGACACTCTCTCCTCCATTCCCAAGGAACAGTTTGCAATGTCTGGGCATTGTTTGGTTTGTCATAGCTGTGAGACATATATTCAATTGTTGCTAAATGCTACTGGCTCCTGGTGGGTCGAAGACAGGGGCACCGTTAAACATGCCACCAAAAAGAACAGAGCTTTCCACAGTGAAGAGACAGCTGGCCCCAGATGTCATCATGCCAAGGATGAAACCCCTGAGTCAAGGAGCCAGTGGTTTCCAGGCCCACGTTTCTCCATTTCTCTTGACCTTTGCCTCATGGCCCCAAGCAGGCTGCTGAATCTCATCTTGTTCAGCACAAGGAGATGGTCTTTGGAATTAAAGACACTGCCTCATCTTACCCTTCTCCACCAATCTTTAAAAGAAACGCCTTCCCACAGTCTCTTGCAGTTGTCACCTTTATGAAACTAATATAAATAGTGGCTGTTATCCAGGATCTGGGCCTGACAGTATTTTCCCTAAGATTGCTCACAGCCTAAACTGGTCACGGACTGCCCCAGACAAACTCAGGTTTTGTTAGCAAGAGCTAAGAGCATCACCCGCCCACTGTTAGTGCGTACCCACTTGTTACTGGTGAGCTCCTGGGCACTGGCAGCACTGACAGTGTAACCTAGGGCACTGTTCCTCAATAAGTCACTTCACAGTAAAAAGCAGAGAGAAGAGAGTTATGCGATATAGCCACAGTAGAAAAAGGGACAACAGGGTGCAGCAATATCACCTCCCAAGTCCATCTTCAGTGTCCTTAGATGAGTTATATAAATAGAAGGAATGCTAAGCTGTCCTGGTTGAGGTGTGGTTAAGGCTTCAGTCTTTTCTCCCTGGTGGTTGTCAAGGTATGGCAGCTGTGTGAAATCTCACTCAAGAGTCAAGTCCTTCCTCTGTTACCGAGTTCTCAACTCAAGAGTACTACTGGAATTCCCATTCTTCTAGGTCCGTTGCTTCAAAAATCTCATAGCTAAAGGCAAGGGCTGGGGCACAATCGTCTCTTCAGTATATCTCCACTCCTGCCAGGGTGGCTAGCCCAAGGCCAGTGTTAAACTGACGCTGTTCAGGGAGGCAGGTGGTTGCTCTTCCGATCAGACCTGCAGCATCCAGCAAAGTGCAGACCCCTTTAATGGTGCTAAACCAAGAAGCCTCCTCTGCCTGCCAGCGCCACAATGTAAAGGGTGAGCCTAGCTCCCCAAAGCAAATGTTTTAAAGCCTCTCTTCCCATTGATAAATCATCTGGGCAGAGACAGATTGAATTATTTATCTGGATTCTGAAAAGCAGTGCAGGCTGGTCTCAGTGTGGCTGGGGTCCAATTCTAGAAGACGTATTTGTTGGGAGATAAATAACGATATTCCTTCCAGCCTCCTTTTATGGCTCTCTGATTCATTCATTCAACAAATACATAATGGATTCTGCTTAGAAGGACTATACTTAAAGCACAGCCAATCTTCTAGAATAGAAGCATTTTGAGGGTAGAAAGCATGTCTTCCTAGGTCACGATGGTTTCCCCGGAGAAGGTTTGCTTCTTCAATATTGTATTAAGGAAATAAAAGTAATAGCGGGGCTACTACTGAATGAGGAGCAAAGGCTTCCCCACCGTTGCTGCTGGACACATCGATACAGCCTTGGAGAGGTTACTATTTAATTGGGGTATTTTCTTAGTGGCTAGGCAAGAAATGTTAAAGAGTGTTTATGGGATTGAGTTTAGGACAGTCCTGGTCACTTTACAAGCTCGATTTATCACGGCCAATGGTATCTTCAGTGGAAGAGATCTTACTGCTGAGATAAAAGCCTTAGTGAACGTACACTTCATGACAACTGCAGGAAATTAAGCAATGTCATTCCAGCGAACTCCGCCCCATTCATGAAGTTAACGCTGGGGTTCTCTGGACAGGCTGTTCTAGGCTTGGTGAGCCTTTCGAACCACATGGTGAGGCAACAAAAATAGCTCTGATAATTTCTCTAATTGGCCCCACATGAAACTTTTGCTCCAGCTTCCCCACAAGACATCTCAAAAGTTGTCTATCTTTTGTTCCTGATCACAGACCCAAGCCAGCCTCACCAGAGGCTTATCTGCAAATAGGATTGTGAGACTCTGCTGCCTCTTCAAGAGGTGATTTTGAATATTTTCAGAGTGCTTTCTAGTGAAGGAGGGAGACAAGAAGGGAGGGAGGGAGGAATAGGAGAGAGAGAAAGAGAGAGAGAGAGAGAGAGAGAGAGAGAGAGAGAGAGAG